>OZ025274.1:3842367-3902367 GCA_964019165.1 Mastigias papua | reverse complement strand
TGTTTTGTTACTCCTTCTGTGTAGTGTATTCATAAATGACCTTTTCTTTCTGATGGAAGAGCATGATGTTTGAAAAAATTTGGATGAGCTTAATCTTAAAGAAAGTTTCTTGTGTTATATTGTAAACTTAGGTAACAATTTGATAAGCCATGTAAATGGATAGTGTGTTATTATCATATTATATCATATATCATTTATCATATCATATCATATCATATCATAACATATCATATCATATTATATATCATATCATATCATATTATATATCATATTATCATATATCATTTATATCATATCATGTACATGATATGATATTTCCAATTTTATGATAGCAGCATCAATATCTTAAATATCTACAAATATATCTACATGCATTTGATCTTTTTGAAGGTGTTTTCATGGGTCCATATTTTGTATCTTTTTTGAATTTTTTTGGTAGGATTCTGTTATGTGGAATTTGAAGATCTCGAGTCTCTCAAAAGGGCTCTAGAATATGATGGTGCTGTATGTAACCTTTTTCTTTGCCTTTTTTAACTTTAGATGTCACCATAGAACTTTATGGCCTGTAAGAACAACATATTTTCTGGGTAGCTTTTTTTGTATTCATTCTTGCTTCAGCTTATACTAGTCTTGCTAATCGTGTATTTTAATTTACCACAGGGATGTAGTTGGGGGTAATTTATTGGGGGCTATAGCAAAATTTCCTAACTTAGTAGCAAAAGAAAAGTCTTAACAATATTCTGGCGGAGAAGCACGCACTATTTCATTAAAGCCAGAGTTTTCATTAAGAGGCGGCTATTGCACCGCCGGTTATTGTACTCCTTAAAAAAGAATTAATTTCCTTGATATGCCATTTTCATATATACATTTCATTTGGGGACACTGATGCCTATTTCAGTAACTCGAACACACATTAAAAGAGATATTGAAAACATTGTAAAACTGTTAAATTTGAATGCATACAAGGTTATATTAGAGTTAAACTCTACTAATGGAAAATATGCGTTAAGCCATAATAAAGAGTTGGCTTATGTACAGTTTACCAAGGTAGCACACATTCATTTTAAGTGGGGCTGTGTTTCTTCAAAACTTCAACTTTTAATAAAGGAACGCCCAAGCCCGCTTCTGCGGCAACCCAGTGCAAAGTGTTTTGCATTGATTAACGTCTCTTTTTTTATCCATTAAGGAATTCGCAGAACGACTGCTTCGAGTTGATATCGCAGAGGGACGAAAGGATAACAAAGGTGGAAAAGGACGTGGACGTGGAGGTGGAGGTGGTATGGGTGGACGAGGTGGTGGAGGTAGGGCCTTACTGCTTTCTTGTAGTGCTGTTTTTTCATGATCAAATATGACTGTTTTTCGACATATGTTGCATGTTTTGTGTCGATAGTTATCCAGGGATAAACGTGAGGGACGTGCGTTCTCTAATAAATGCCCAGGGCATTAATAGAATTTCCAAGATTTCAGACTTCATTGGAGAGTAGCATTTAATATAGAAGGAAGTTTACTCTAAGCATAGAATGTTTTAAATTTGCATGGAGCGTTTCTTAGAGAGGGGGAGCGTTTGAAAGAGATGGGACGTCAATTGGAGAAAATCCGGTGTTAAAATGTAGCTGTGTTGTTGCCTCTAGCTAATATTTTATACGAAGTCTCTTGTTCCAAATAGTCTACAGGTAACCGGGAAGACCATTATTAGTTCAAGACAGCTGTAGTTTTTAGGGACGTCATTAATTACTTGTGGGAAGGGAGCGGAAGACATTCTCGTAAGATGATTGTCTAAAATTTCAATAACCAACTCTTCAACTCTCAGCCTGTATAGATACTAATACCGACATTTTTTGTGTTAAAGGTTTTAGTGGGGGAGGCTTTGGTGGTCGATCTGATGGAGCTCACGGACGTTTTGAACAAGGTAAGAGCTTCTCATTGCCACTAAGCAGACTTTTGGTTATATCCATAATGTCCTGTCTGATAGTCCTCACAACTTTCTAAAGAATCTCACCGACAAAACCCTAGAAGTCTTTGGCATCTCCTTGTTGTTTCATGAAGTCTGAATATTGCGGAGAAATACCTTCCGACCTGTCAATTTTCGTGCAGGCACGAAGGGCATGCAACCTCCTACTTCTTTCTGCGATATTCCTTATTCTTAGCCCCCCATATGCCACCACCCTCCCTTCTATTCCAGTTATTCCACTATTTGGATAACATTGTAGTGCACAATGCTTGTTGGATGTTTTTACAGGACAAGGAAGTAGAGGATTCAACGATCGACCTGGTGGGTTTAGCCGAGACCACAGGGGAGGGGAGTACGATCGGAGGGACAGAAAAATGGAAGAATTCAAGGCATCTGATCCAGGTTTGTATCGAAAATTGTTTTGAGACTTATTGTTATCAGTAATTGTGTGTAGTAAGAGAGTTCATCCTGTCTCCGTTGTCCGTTGGTTTGATGTTTGCTTAAAAGTGCAGGAATAGCTTAAATTTATTGATACTGTTACCTCTGACTTTCATCGAAGTTCTTCGGAACAGTGATCAAGTCAAACCTATAAGGCATGTACCCAGTCATAGATCAGAATGTAAGATTGACAGAGAATTAGTAGTTTCTTCGAAGGAATATTCGAGTTTGTGTGCTGCGGTGCTAAACCAGCTTAACAACAATGTAAATTAAACAAATAGGATGATGGGCTTGCTTGTAAATTGTGATTTCAAATGTGTGTGTATGTATATATAATACATATATATATATACATACATATATATATATATATATATATATATATAATATATATAGAGAAGAACAGAAAGAGAGAGACGAATTGGATTTTTTTTATTTTCTCGACGATATATATATATATATATATATATATCAGCATCATCATCATCATCATCATCATCATCATCATCGTCATCATCAGCATCATCATCATCATCATCATCATCATCATCATCATCATCATCATCATCATCATCATCATCATCATCATCATCATCATCATCATCATCATCATCATCATCATCATCATCATCATCATCATCATCATCATCATCATCATCATCATCATTGAAAAACATTTAACGACAAACTTGTCGATACAAATGTATGCACTAAACAATAAACACAGTTTTTAGTTAAGTTCATCAACAAGACTGTGAGATAGGCTTATTATATATTCTGTTGTCGAAGTAAGCCGTGGAAAAGTTCAACTCAGTAGAAATCTGAGTAACGTTCCCTTTTATTTATTCTTGCCATCCAGTTTGTGCCTGTTTCTATTTTTTTATTAACTGCAACACAATTGTGCTTTGCGACGTGCTACTGTGTTCAGTTCAATTATTGCTAAGTGGTAGGAAAGTTGTTTTATTATCTCTCCTGACTTATTTCATTTCAGAGCTATTTCTAGTGATTCTGGAAAACAATAACGTGTTCTTTACTGTACCTACTATTTAAGTACGGTTGCAATGAATGTTGATGTATTTTAATGCAAAAGTACTCCTGATTGTCTTATATGGAATGTAGCATTTGATGAACAATTCTAGGTGACCAGCAACCAGGGAGATCTGGGAAATTTCTGTAGATTTAATTACTGTCATTGAAATCAAGAAGGAATCAGGGAATATAGCAAAAGTTGGAAAGCATCAGGGAATTTTTGAATTTTTACCGATTCAAAATCGACACTCTTTTGTTGTGTTGGACTGAACACAAGAGTGTTGGGCGGCAGTGAAAATGCCAGGAAATTGAGTCAATTTAAGTAGGGAAGTGAAGGAAAAATCAGAGAGATACACACATGTAATGCACTTGTCACCCTGCAATTGCGCTTCAATTGAATTTGCATGTTATGATTTTTTCATGCAGCAGAATCCAGTAGCAGACCAAAATTAAAGCTTTTGCCAAGGTCAGTGAAAGATCCAATCAATGCATTGGCAGCTTCAACACAACACTCGAGTATATTTGGTGGGGCAAAGCCACGTGATGAAAAACTTTACGAGGAGAAGAAATATTCAGAGAAAAGTAAAGTGAGACAGGGAGAAGATGAGGAAGATGCACATGAGCTGGATGCGAAGGGGGAGGGACAAGACGAGTAAAGGGTTATCGGCTGAATTCTACAGCTAAGGAGTATTTTCTAATGATTATTTTAACTGATATAGGACCAGGCTATACTGGTCTAACCTCATAGAGCACACCGAGCATCTAGCCTCGCTTGGAAATTAAGGTAAAGTGACTCTTAGGGCAACTGAGTGGAATTCTTAGGTTCAAACTGGCCTTTGATAAATCTTGTGTTAGCATCGTTATTCGAGGCTGACCTCGCTTTCTGTTCGGAATTATCCGTAGAAATCGAAACCAGCCAACAATAAATATTTTTGGATTATGTTTTCGAATTTTAGCCGGAATTTAGCATTTGAACAGAGTTGTATGTTTAAAACATGCTTGTTGCAAGATCAGTCCTGTCACATTTCTGTGTCCTTTCTGTTTTTCCTGTCAGTTTCCGAAATTCAAGGTTGCAGAAATATGTTCAAAGGGTCACTCCCAATAATGAAAGCAGCAATTTGACATGAAGTTGGCTGCTGTATAGAAGGTACCAGTTGAAGCTAACTAGTTATGTATATGCAAAATTATTCAATGATAAGTCGTTTATATATACTAGTTCAGAAACCTCGACCTCAAAGTGGAAGTTCTGCGAAAGCCTAGTTGTATTTACTGTTCCCCAAAAAGTTTTTTTTCTAATTATGTGAAGTGTTGTTTCACTTTTTATTTCATCTGGTAACCCGTCCTATAATTTTTTCCGATAAGCTTATTGTAAACAAATAAAATGGACTAGGGTATGGAATGAGGCTTTTTGGAATGTTGTAAATATCGGCAAATGTTTTGCCTACCAGTCTATACTGGATTATGCATAATGTGAGGCTGGTCATTGGGCTGGTTTCGTGATATTGAAGATGAGGCTAGAACCGCCTGTTATCACTGATCATTTGAATGGGGACGGGTCGTCCGCTGAACTACTCGCTTGACATGCATTTTCCAGCAATCGTATGTTTACCAGTAGGTACGACTACTTATGTATTTGAATACGTTAGACTGAACCTTCTCAGGGGTCTTTTGACCATCGGAATGGGTTGGTTAGTACTTAAAAGCACTGCGCACGAGACCTGCCCTAGAGTACTATCATTTGTTGGTTGTTTGGTTTAAGGGATGGACACTGATTGAGCTGCTCAGCTGTTAACTTCTAGCCAATGTGTCTTCACACAGCTCAATCAAATTTTCTTACTCAAAGAGAGGCAAAATGATATTCCATTGACTTGTGTTTTCCTAACAGCGAGTTGCGCCAGGCCCACTTTTTGCATCTCCTTATTTGATCGATTTTAGCTAATTTGGAAGTTTATCGCCATTCTTTGCAGATAAAATTCCCTACTTATCACCTGTTCCTTATGGTCTGTACTTTTGGGAAGGTTGGTACTCGTTCTTACAAAAAAGTTGCCGAGACAACTGAAAAGTTTCATTCCAATCTACAGAGTATGGTAGTTCATGACAAGATCTTGTGTGTGCAGAGGCAGACAAACATGTGCGTGTGTCCAAATGCACAGGAATGGTGTTCAATATGTGTGCTCTGGACAAACTTATGTTAACCTTTCATTTGTGGAGAATCGTGGCATCAATTATATGTGTGCAACCGTATGTTTTGGTGTGTATTGGCCAGACTGTTGAAACTTGCACATATACAGTACATGCAAGCATCTTTATTTGCTGAAGCAGGCCAGGGTCGGGCAGCATTACTGCTGGAGCTAGTCTTCGATGCTGACAAAAAGACCTAGCTCTTATGTTTCTGCTGGCTAAATCACAATGGCTAGAAGGGGAGAGAAAATCATGCACGTTAGAGGTCTAACTGGCAAGAGACATCACTTTGATAGTAGTTTATGATGGTTCGAAGACTCGAAAGTGACCTTAGAGTCAACTTTCGAAAAGGGGTTAATGCCACACGCACTCATAATCGCTTTTATGACAAAGAGGAAGGTTGGCAGAAAATCAAATAGCCATATACATATTCTGGATATCTTTAAGAAAAAGTGCACAAACACAGTAAATGCATTTTTGGAAAATCTCAGTGTAAAAGCGATCACTGTACCAGGAGATATGTTGCACTTTCTTCAGCCGCTTTATTTAACCGTAGATGGTTCTGCGAAGCACTTTATGAGAAAGAAGTTAGTCAACTGGTTTACAGAAGGGGAAATTGATGAAAGCACACCGACTGATCAAACAGAAGTCAATTTTAACCTGACACGATTAATTTTTATTCATGTATTTTTATCAACCTAGTAGGTCGAAATGTGCAGAGGGAAAAATTACCGCTTTACAAGGCTGGAAAATACCAGGGATTTTGAGAGTGGTAAATAAAGCCTTGATATTTCACCCAAAGGAGGCATTTATGTAATAGTTATGTACCAACCAACTGTAAAGGTTTCAGGCAACGGCATAGAGCACGGTGTGCAGATTTAACCCACAAAACTAAGGGCCCCATGTAACTTAATGAAAAAGCAGGTTTTTGAATGAAGGGATATTTTGTGCTCTAAATTCAAAACGTCATTAAATGCGCGCAAGATTGAAATTTGATCTTTGAGTAGTCACACAATAATGATGCAAAATATCGTTTGTCGATTATTTGATATGCTGCAATTCGAGACCAAAGAACATTAGTGAAACGATGTGTTATTGTCCTCATTTGCAAGCTTGTCATTGTGACTCGTTCAATGTTGTGACTAGACAACCACGCACCTCGAGATGTAGCCTCGGTTTGCTTTCAGAACGGAAGTAAACGGAATGACATTGTTGTGGTCATGTTGTGGGAAAAGTGGAGAGATTTGAAGGGATTGTGCTGTAATCAAACTCGTTTGAGATCATAGGTCGTTTTACAAAGACTAAGTTCGTACCGCTAGGTCACTGCACGCTGATTCGAGTTTCGTAATCAAACTATCGAGTCTGCAACTCCTTCACGAAGTTATTGCAAGCTTCGAAAGGATATATTGTAAACTGAATGAGGGAGATCGCGATTGATAGGGAAAGTGAGTATGATCAATTGAGAGTACCTTACTGGTATCTGTTTGAAATTAAAGTATGGTTGAGTCTGAGGAAGGAAATCACGCAGAAGCCCTCTGCTCGCAGTTGAGAGACGAGGAACAGGAGTCTACCCAAACATTGAGGTCGTTAAAGAAGAGGAAGCTGATTATTTGGAAGAATGTTGTCTTAATAAGCATATCATTTTCCGTTACTTTTATGGCATTTCAGTCTCTGCAGGCGCTGCAAAGTAGCTTGAATTCATCAGAAGGGATAGGTGTCACAGCGCTCAGTGTAATGTACAGTTTTGCAATTTTGACAAATATCTTACTTACCTCTCTGATTATCAGTAAGAAAGGCTGTAAATGGTCGTTAGTTACATCAACTTTTGGCTACATGGGATTTGCACTAGCACATCTATATCCGACTTGGTATACGCTTATTCCTGGAGCAGCCATAGTGGGTCTGTTTTATTTAAATATTTTACTACAGTCTCCCTTTGGAGAAGCTTTCATTTTATATGCCATATTACCTTAGATCCTCGAATTAGCCCCCTGGGGGCTTATTCAAGAGGGGCTTGTAAAATTTTTTTGACAAATGTTGTATATAATGCCCATTGTCAAAGCTCCTTTTCTCCTTAATATAAAAAGAACAGTCCATATTTAATCATTAGTCTTTATCAAGGGCTTCATCATCCTATGGGGTGGAGGCTTGTTCAAGGGAGGGGCTTATTAACAATTTGATGTTCTAGCATGGGGGCTTATTTGAGGGGGGATTATATGAGAGGGGCCAATTTGAGGCTTTATGGTATTAAAGATGTCAGTATGCCAACTTTGTTGAGCATGGGAAGATTCAGACAACCTAATAGGTCATTACTTCATCACAGTCTGGTACTCTTTGAAGAATTGAAGGCTACATCCCCCCAACCAAAGGGTTCTTGTGATATCTCTGCATAACATCTCACTGAATAAAAGCCTTTGGTAATAAATTTTATTCTTTCTTTGGTACTGGAATCTTTGTGATCCAGGCTTCCATGTTGACATGAAAGATGTTATGGAGTGGAAACTAAGGACACTTGTATTGACATGTTCTGCTAACCTTTTGAAAGCTACATTTCGTGTCATATTGAATTGCTGCATCTTCCCATTTTTATTTCTGCTAATATTCCCACTCAAGCAGCAACAAGTGTTCATTCATTGCTTTCCATAAGTAACACATTATTTACTCTATGTGTCAGGTCTGTTGGTACTACAGAACTTCAATATAGCACGAAAAAGCGGGAACATTCTTTTATTATACTGAGAGCTTTTTCTCGTCCGATACTCGTCAGAGTATGAAACGTCGGATAACGACCGAAAGGTGAACCGAAATATATAGCCAGATACGGGTTAACGTGATATGATGAATAATGCGTCTATTTGGCCCTATGATTGGCCAATTAGCACCTATTCACCATTGTTGGTGCCGATTAGCACTTATTCACCATTACCGAAAACGCACAAAGAAGACATCCTACTTCGGCCCATTTTATCTATGATTGGCTCCTCTCAACATGAACTTGCTAAATGGTTATCAGAAGTTTTGGCCCCGGTCCTAAAACTCTACTCCTCGAATTGCGTAAAAGATTCTTTTACATTTGCCTGCTTTATCCAAAACTACAAAGTTGAACCTGCCAAAGCATTTCTGTGCTCTTTTGGCATCAGCAGTCTATTCACCAACGTGCCATTAGATGAGATCATAGAGATTTGTGCTGATGCTTTGTATCGAAGTCACCTTGATTGCCCTCCATTCCCCGAGGACGCCTTCAAAGAATTGATGCTAATTGCTACGCGAGGAGTGGAATTTCGTTTTAACAACCAGATGTATAAGCAATTAGATGGAGTGGCAATGGGTAGCCCTTTGGGGCCAGCTTTAGCATATATTTTCGTGGGCTTTCATCAAAGTAGACTTTTCAATAACACCGTAAAACCAGGTGTCTACTTTCGTTATATTGATGATACTTTTGTCATTTTCGGTTCGGAGCTGGAATGTGATCGTTTTCATGTAAACCTCAACCAGTTACATCCAGCCCTAAACTTTACAGTAGAGAAGGAACAAAACAATTCCTTGAATTTTGTAGATGTTTCCGTGGAGAAAGGGGGCACTGGATTTCTCACCAGCATTTACAGGAAGCCAACGTTTACTGGTCAATACATCCGTTGGAATTCCTTCAGCCCAAAAGCTAGGAAAATCAACCTCATCAAAACTTTAGTTCATAGGGCTCTTATGATTTCCTCTAAAATTAAGTTACATTCTGAGCTGGACACAATAAAACAACTGCTTATTGACAATGGATATCCAGAAGATGTCCTTGTTTCTTGCATTAAGGAAAAACTAGCCAACATTTCATCAGAAAAACAGTTTGGTCCTGAAAATTGCCCAGTTTACCTAAAATTGCCCTGGATTGGAAATGTGTCATCAAAATTTGAAAACCAAATTAATAAAGCCATCACATCTTGTTTCTATGCTGTGAAGCCCCGTGCGGTTTATAATACTAGGGTCATGCTATCATCTGCTAAAAAAGATAGCATTCCTACCACTCAAAAAAGTTGTGTAGTTTACGAATTTTCGTGCCGATATGAAGCTCGGTACGCAAGGCGCACTACGCAGAGGCTAGCAGACAGAATAAAACAACATGTACCCACGAGCACCAGGACGAAAAACACTATAATAAGAGAACGGCCACCTAGTATATGTAAAAGCTCTAATTCTAAAATGAAAAGTGATTCGGCCATAGGACAACATCTTATTACAAATCCAGAATGCGCCAAAACATATGAATAGGTGCTAATTGGCCAATCATAGGGCCAAATAGACGCATTATTCATCATATCACGTTTACCCGCATCTGGCTATATCTTTCGGTTCACCTTTCTGTCGTTATCCGACGTTTCATACTCTGACGAGTGTCGGACGAAAAAAGCTTTCAGTATGTCAAAAAAGAATGTTCCCGCTTTTTGGTGCTATATTTAACTTATATTTGTTTATTCATGTATGACCTACATTTCCTCATGTTGATGTTTATTTGGGATATTGAAATGTGGAATAATTAAATCCTATTGATATCTTTTGTATAGGGGTTGCTGCTGGCCCACTTTGGGCCTCAAAGTGTACTTACTTGACAACATCTGCATTAGAGTATTCAAAAATTGTTGGGAAGGAGCAAGCCCCTGTTGTTACACACTTTTTTGGAGTTTTTTCTGCTATTGTTCAATGTGGATCCATTCTTGGTGGTGTTTTAATGTCTATTATCCTGAAGACGGGTGGTAAGCACAGCTGTTCATTTTTGATAGAATAAAGCAGCTGGGAATTTTTGACTTTCCCTGTTAAAGCATATATAATGGCATCATGGTGAGGATTTATCTTTTCTGCACCTTCCTGTCCATGTCATGTAACTCCCACTGAATTGTTAACCCATGTGGACTGACTGCATTTATCAGTATCTTTGATTCTGACATACTGCAGTATCAGACTATATCACACACACACACACACACACACACACACACACACACACACACACACACACACACACACACACACACACACACACGCACGCACGCACGCACGCACGCACGCACGCACGCACGCACGCACGCACGCACGCACGCACGCACGCACGCACGCACGCACGCACGCACGCACGCACGCACGCACGCACGCACGCACGCACGCACGCACGCACGCACGCACGCACGCACGCACGCACGCACGCACGCACGCACGCACGCACGCACGCACGCACGCACGCACGCACACACACTTTTCGATTATATATTCGACACTTTTCGATTATATATTCGACACTTTTCGATTATATATTCGACACTTTTCGTATTATATATTTGCAACTTTTCGTATTATATATTTGCAACTTTTCGTATTATATATTTGCAACTTTTCGTATTATATATTTGCAACTTTTCGTATTATATATTTGCAACTTTTCGTATTATACATTCGACACTTTTCGATTATATATTCGACACTTTTCGTATTATATATTTGCAACTTTTCGTATTATATATTTGCAACTTTTCGTATTATATTTTCCACACTTTTCGTATTATATATTCGACACTTTTCGATTATATATTCGACACTTTTCGTATTATATAGTTGCAACTTTTCGTATTATGTATTTGCAACTTTTCGTATTATATATTTGAATCTTTTCGTATTGTATATATTTGCGACTTTTCGTATTATATATTCCACACTTGTCGTATTATATATTTGACATTCTTCGTATTATATAATCCATTTCGTATTATAAAATCTCATTTTCGTATTATGAAATTAGGGTATGTATTAGAAAATTTGTGTTCGTATTGTAAATAATAGATTCGTATTATTTTCCCTTTTGGCGCGCCATATATCAATATGCTGTTGAGATCTTTTATGCCACTCCTTCACAACTGGCAGTGCAAGTACAGTAATTATCATTTTTATAGGTGGAAAGACTCCAATAGTTACAAATACTACCACGGCCATTAGCAGATATTGTGGGAAAAATGATTGTCCAAGCCAAGTTAAAAAATTGACCAATGGAACATCAGAGAACATTGCAGATCAACAAAGTGTGATTCTACTAATGAGTATTTTCTCAGGAGCCATCTTCCTTAGTGGGATTTTCATGATGGTATTTGTAGATAGTATAAAAACAGAGGAAGATGGCAAGAAACTTGACATCAAATCTCATATATATGCCACAATAGGGATGCCATTCAAAGACAAAAGAATGCTGTTCCTTCTTCCACTTCAGGTTTATGCTTCACTCCTACCAGGTTTTGTGGCAGTGGATTTTTCAAAGGTATCTTTTAATTTTAGATTCTAAATAAGAATCCTCTATGTTATTTTTATGTGAGGACATTTCTAACCTCCCTATTTTGTTGGGATACCCACTGGTCACCTTGGAGCAAGGAATTTAGAACGAATAACAAAGGAACAACTCGATGATGGATTTGATTATGAACCAACAAAGAATTCCACCTTTTGTGAGCCATGTATTGATGGTAAGCAAAGCAAATTACCCTTTCCAAAGAAAGGAGAAGAAAGGTCTGTCAAGCTCTTTGGTATTGTCCACAGTGATGTCTGTGGGAAGAATGAAACAAAATCACTTGGTGGGGCCGAATACTTTGTCATTTTCATTGATGATAAATCAATATTTGTTTGGGCTTGTACCCTAAAATGCAAAAGTGAAGTTTTTGAAGAATTCATTGAGTGGAAAACTATGGTGGAAAAATCATGTGGCATGAACGTGAAAGTACCGAGGACCGACAATGGTGGAGAGTACGCATCCAATGAATTTTAGGAATATCTGAAACAGCAAGGTATACTACATTCTGTACTACCAAAACGTTTTTGGGGAGGAGCATTGGCGACAGCAACATATCTTCGCAACCGTTCTCCAACTGATGCTCTGCAAAACAAAACACTATACTAGGCATAGAATTGGAGCATACCAAATGTTAGTCACTGTCGTATTTTTGGATTTGATGCCTACGCTCATGTACCTAAAGATGAAAGGAGGGAGCTTGGTTCAAAAACAAGGAGGGGTATTTCCTCGGATATGAACATGGAGTAAAAGGATATCACTTGTATGATAAAGCACAGAAGAGGTTATTTTGCAGTAGAGATGTTGTGTTCAATGAAACAAGATCAACTATGCAGGATGATGTCAAAAACCAAGTAAGAAATGAATTTCTCATAGAGCTGGAAATCGATCATCAAGAGAATGATAATGCTGCAATCCAATCTGCAGATGAGGAAACAAGACAGTTAGGGAGAAACAGACACCCACCAAGCAGGTATGGTGGATGGGTTTATATTGCTCAAGAAGAAGACCCTATTACAGTAAAGCAAACACTGTCAAGTCCAGATGCAGAAAAGTGAATGAAAGCAATGGAAGCTGAACTGGAATCATTTCACAAAAATCAAGTGTGGGAGCTATCTGAATTACCTCTAGGAAGAAAAGCTGTCGGAAGTAAATGGGTATTCAAACAAAAGAGCGATGCTGATGGGAATGTCGAATGGTAGAAAGCAAGACTAGGTTGCACAAGGATGTAACCAAAGGTATGGGATCGACTATGATGAGACATTTTGCCCAGTGGTGAAATTCGAGTCGGTTCGAGCTTTGATAGCATTAGCAGCAAAGCAACAGCTTCAACTTCATCAACTTGATGTAGCTACTGCTTTCTTAAATGGTGAGCTAAAGGAGGAGACATTTGTGAAACAGCCACAACAGTTTAAAGAGAAAGGAAAAGAGAGTCTTGTCTGGAAACTAAAAAGAAGCTTATGGTTTGAAACAATCCTCTAGATGTTGGAATGAGGCTGTTGACAAACATATGAAGAAAATGGGTTTTAGACAATCTAATAATGATCCATGCATCAACATACTGCAATCAGGAGGAGAAACCTTCATCATTGCTGTTTATGTTGACGACATTATCTTTGCAGGAAATACATTTGAAAGCATTCAAATATTTATCAAAGCGGTAGCTGAAAAATTCGACGTTTTAGATACGGGCAGGCTTCACCATTTTATTGGTATCAAGATTAGCTATTTGGAATCTGGAAAGATCTGGATGGAACTGCGAACGTATGTCAGAAAGGTTTTACAGAAATTCAAAATGGATAAGTCAAAACCAGTGTCCACACCTGTAGAGAATGGAGCAAAACTGGTCATGACAGCAGATGGGGATGACTTGATAGATCTAGAGCTGTATCAATCAGCAGTCGGAAGTCTTCTGTACCTATCAACTAAGACGAGGCCTGATATTGCATATGCTGTTGGTAATATTGCTTGGCTTTCATCACAACCATTTTAGACTCACTGGGTGGCAGTTAAAAGAATCATGAGGCACTTAAGTGGAACTCTTGATTATGGATTACTTTATGGATACAATGACAATTTTGCTGGATTTTCAGATGCAGACTGGGCTGGGGATTGCAGTGATCGCAAATCAACGTCTGGGTTTGTGTTCATGTTGAGTGGTGCTGCTATCAGTTGGAACAGTAAGAAACAGACATGTGTAGCATTGTCAACAGCTGAGGCAGAATACATTGCACTAGCAGAGACTGCTCAAGAAGCAGTATGGGTGCAAAAACTTTGCGGGATTTGAGCGAAACTTCTGTGACCCCATAACTATCTTTGAAGACAACCAGTCCACCGTTGCGATGACAAAGAATCCACAGTTTCACAGCAGAACAAAGCATGCTGACATAAAATTCCATTACAGAAGAGAACTTGTTACGGCAGGAAAAGTTGAATTGAAAATATTGTAGAAGTGACGAAATGATTGCGGACATGCTAACAAAGCGATTGGCAAGATACAACTTACTAAATTGAGGGGTATGATGGCACTGATGAATATATCTGACTGCGAGTGAGGAGGAGTGTTGGAAATCGAACACTCTAGTCATGATATACACAAAGAACATTCAAGAAAAAGCTAGCCTTATCATGCTAGAACACTCGAATAGAACTTACGAGAACTCACGGACAATTATATTTACTAGAACCTTCTAGAAGAACTTCCTGGCCTATATAAACACCTTCTTGTAACTTTAATTTAGTCTATGTGTGTATTTGTGTGTTTAAGGTGTTTGAATCAGAAATAAAGTCTTCTTGGATTCCTTGACTGCAAAGTGAAAACTTCAATACAAATATGCTACCACGGAAACTATGATGTAAACATTGCCTTAGTTTTATGAATGTCGTAATCATTCCAAAGTAGTGAATGGGAATTATTTGCTGTGTTTTTGTTGGGTTTGGTATAAGCACTAATTGGTACAAATTTACACAAATTTACAGCTCCAGAGTTATAATAGCCAGCTTTTCAACTTAGGGCCAACCTATTCTCCACTTATAGTCACTTTTGTTTAATTTGCTTAGAATTCTTGTGATAATAAATGTAGGTCTATGTACTTCATTGTTACGTTTGTGTAGTGCCTGTTTGACTTTGCAATACTGCAATGTTATGCAGATTTGAGCAATCTTACTGAGAAAGCCTTGAGAAAGTTTCAGTAATGAGATCAGGAAAAAGCTATGAAAGTCAAAATACTGGGCAAAAAGCTTTCTATTATAATAGCTTTTATGTAATGAAAATTGTGATGATGTTTTTTCATGTTTTTCTAGTCATATGTCACTTGCACTCTTGGCATCAGCAGCCTTGGCTTTGTGTTGATGAGCATGATTGCAACACAGGCTGCTTTCTCCATAGTTATCGGACAAGTTGAGCGATGCATGGGACGGAAGGCAATCTTGTTTATAACATACATAATCTCTGTCGCCATGTTTGTTTTCCTGTTGAATTGGGATACTGGAAAATACCCAAAATCCATGTTCTATGTGACAGCTTGTGTGTTTGGCCTGTTAAGGTGTGCTTTGAGGACAGAAACCAATTGTAAGTTTCTTTTGGAAATGTAAAGATGTTTTGTTCTAAATCTTCTACTAAATTCAAGCCTCCCATATCTCTTAGAAGTTGCAAGTGTTTACCTCAGGTAACCCTCCAAGAATGGTTAGTAGCAGCATATTTTACTAGCCATTCAGGACTAGCCCTACTCGCTATAGTGATCTCATTCAAAGAAGCCATATTATTACAGCACATTTAGGCAGCTTTATGAACTGAATTGTATGGCCAAAAACTTAGTGCCTGTCTCATTTACTTCTTTATTGATTGTCTACTGTCATATGATTGGTTCATCGCTTTGAGACTGAGAGTTTTCAAAAATGCAATCCCATTTCTTTCATTCAGACGCCTAGAATGGCGTTAGCCAGTATAGATTGTTTTGACCAGATAATGTGAGTCTTTTTAATTTCTTTTTGAAAAATTTTCATGCCCTTAAAGTGTAGACTGATTTTGAATAAGGATACTGCAATTGCATCTTAAGTACCTGGAATATAATTATGTTTCAACCAGGCGATGTTTCAAAATTTCTCTGAGTAATTTTAGAAACTATGCATTTGTTTAGAGACAGGAGGAACACGTTGTTAACAATATTTGAAGACCTCTTTAAATGGGGATACAGTAAGCGTATGAGATTGTATTGATGCCCCTAGCAAATACGAACGAAGCAGATCATGAAAATTTAAGGTGGATTCAAGCTCTCCCTATTGAATGTGATCTCTGTCCTTTCACACGTATTTTGTGCACCAGGAACTTGGTGAGAGGGTTGAGGCCAAAGGTTTCCTAAACTCGCGGGCATTTGAGGTCTGGAAGTTTCTGAACGGTTTCGTAGCTCGGAGTGGGGTGACAAGAGGTAATGATCTTGAATATTGATGATTTGAGTAAAAACTACATACCGCAAACGGAATCTCATTACTTGAAATCTTGTTCCTTTGGGGGAAGGAGTTGCATGGAAAGAATGTACTTTAAGAATTCTAGTTCTAAGTATGCAGCTGACCACTTTTTTTAGTAAAAATTACATGTCTGATGATTTAATATGCGTTTGATTTTCTAATAAATCCTTTTTCTCCTTTTAGCTTATGCGGGTGTCTTATTTCCCGAGGATCTGAAAACAGCCTTCGCAGTTGTTAGGACATGCACCTCACTGGGTTTTTTGATATCTTTTGCTTGGGGATATCATGTGTGTGTTTACGTAAAAATATATGTACACTTAGCATTTTTAAGTCTAGCTATGATTTGCTACTCCGTAACTGAGTATCTGGATAGTAAAGGGAGACAGAGGAAGGAAATAGTCGGAGAGAAAGTAGAACTGACTGAAGTGAACTCCTAAAATAGTAATATATTCAATTACTGGTCAAAGGTTTGCAGAATTTTTGACCAATTTTAGTAGCAAGAAGTTTTATAAAAAGTTTCTTAGGCCTAGTTTCCATAAGGTCGACAACTGTCGCTACTTGTCGCTACATTTAAGGAAGTTGTGTTTGACGCAACTGCAAAATTTGAAATGCCCATACAAGCAAAATTTGGAATGCCAATGGAATTCTGGGAATAAATTGTCGCTAAGTGTCGCCAGAATTTAGGACTTCTTGTTTCCATAACGTTTTAGCGTCGCTGAGCTGTCGCTAGCTGTTTTTTTCTATACATATAAGAAACTACATTAACAAGTTACCACTTGACAAGCTACTTTTCAATACTACAAGGACGATACTAGGGGGTGCAAAATATCATGACTACACCCTGGCCTTTAAGGTACCCCTCTGGTCGAAAACTAAATTAAATTGCTAGTCTGTGCACAATGTTCTAGGCGACAGTTGGTAACTCTATGGGAACAAGGCTTTATTTCAAAAACGAGAGGTCACAGTTAAAACGGCAGTAGAATGTGGGAGATTGTTATTAAGAAATTTTATTTTATATTATTCTATCATTGTCAAAATTATTGCTAAGATTACTTTTAATTAAGAAATTGTTCCTATAAATACATAGACTAAAAGGACTGAATAAGTTAAAAGTAACAATCTTCCAACAAGTTTTGCCACTTAGCTAAGTAAACCCTGCTTCAGAAAGCATGTGCCATAGCACAGAAACTTCTGAAATTTATTGACCGTATCCATGCATATATGTTGGGGCCGATACTGCTACCGATACCCTTATCCAAAATTCAATGAAGGCGTAGGCAAAGAAAACAAATTATTGCTGGAACTGTAACATTGATAACTGTAAATTCCATTGCTGCATCTGATGCACGGTCAAGTCCAAACGCTAAATCACAACCGTAAGAACTGTCACCCTATTATATTTTGTCGACACAAACCAAGCTTGCACAGTAAAGTCTGGTTTCCATATAGCCATGAGGTGTATGTGACTGCCTGCGACTGCCTACGATTGCCTGCGATTGCTTCCCGGTAGCTAACGGCAGCTTAATTATCACGCTGGTTGTTCCTGTTGGACGTTCTCCATACTGTCTTATAAAGCACTTCCTTGCTTTGTCGTGCTTATAATAGTATAATTTCCAAATGATTTTTATTCAATTATTAAAGATATAACATGTTGATAGACAATAGCTTACTACAGTCTCGCAATTTCCATTTCAAACTGGTGGGGAAAGTCCTCATCCAGATCCATACTGCTCGTGTATCAAATTATTTCTACTTCCTAAAGCTTAGTTTCTACTCTGAATTGGCTTCAGATAATTTTGAGATAATTCGGGAAGTACGTCAGTAGTTAATTTGTTAAAAACCATCCAAAGTTCGAAACGCACACTTAGAAATTAATGCAAGAAATTGTCTGGTAAAAGGGCACAAGGAAAATGTCAGTAAGTCTGAATTTCGGCAGGTCTGACTGTCGGCACTTTCATAACTTGCAATTTTTTTCTATATTTCTTTACTCCCTAGAATTTCTTCTCTGGAGTCATTCCTGAGAGGAATGTATTTTTCAACACTAATAAAGACGGGGAAGTCTTTTAGTTGGGCGGGTAATGCCACTTTTTGGGGAGGGGCAAAAGACCGAATGGAGCAAGAGATAAAAGGAGGGTTTTAGTCCTATAGTAATAGGGCCTGATATTGAGAAAGGGGGAGAGAAAGCCGAGGGTCCATTCTGTAAATCATAGGGAAACACCCTTTTTCAACATGGAAATAGGTCTGTGCTAGATAGAAAACGGCAGATGAAATAATTGAAAATGCAATAGACCTCTGCTTATTTCTAGGAAGCAGAATAATATTTCGACACATTTTTAACGCTTCTTCAAAAAGTTTGGGGTACCTACATACCCATACACCCCGTGGCTCAACAAATGGGGTCCTGTGGGTTGCTCTGAGAAAGACTTTAGGACTTTGCCCTTCGTTGGACCCAAAAGCTAAACTTCAAAGAAATGAGAAATGTTGAAAGTTTGACAAGGTGTTTAGAGGAGCTTTATTTGGGTGCATTGAAGAGCTGCAACGGCTGTGCAGTAATCATTTCAAACCTTAATAGTGTAAGCCATTTATGTCAAGATCTTTTCCAGATTCGAGCTTTTTAATTCGGACACCTTGCGTTTTATCGTTAGGGCCGGCCGGCCACGTAGCCTTAACTGATCGTTTTTGTGCTCGTGGCTGTAGCTAGACCTATGGCTAGACCACCATTTGTGCGAGTGCTTTGGCCGCAATTGGAACTGTGTAGCATGAGCCCCTACGCCAATTTGTGACAAGCTATGAAAAAACTAAGCTTTACACTAGAATCACGATTTCGAACACTATAATTTTCTCGTAAACACATGATATTAGCCATTGAGCATTTTATTTCGTGGAGGGCAGCCTCGTTGAAAGACGAAGCCTCGTTTCTGTCAAGGACCCATAACACAACTTCAGCCACTAACTTCAGCTGTGTATCAGGAGCACGACAAAGATTTCGCTATGACTGATGACATAAGCCAAGAAAAACACTCATAGATTTGGCGGTAGGGAAACACTAAAGTGGAATCGATGTTTTCAGATGCTAAAAATGTCAATAAAGGCAAGGACTTCGTTGGAAGGGCACATAATGCGAGACAAATTCGTGCAGAAGAGAAGAAGAGGGCGCAATCTGCAGTCAAAATTCAGGTTCTGTCATGTCAAATCAATTCTTGTTGCTTATCAAGTTTCATTTTATTGAGTTTTTGATAGCATAGAGTACAACAATAGCTTTTGAACAATTATAGCTACGTTGTCAAAACTTAGACGGTGGACAATATAATGTTGTTTTCGAGAGTTGCTGTAGAAATTTAGGCTGTGTGTTTTTGTTTATGATAGATAAAATCTTCTTAGGAGCATCTCGGTGGTACTACTCCACTGAGAAGTAAACTATTATACCAGATTTTCCTTTAAGTCTAGAGGAAATTTTAGTAGGATTTTGCTATTGTCGACTATATTATTGTCGATTTGAATATTTAAATTAAGGCAAGTAATATTTACGAAGACTAGTTCTCTGTAACTAAATTTCAATCATTATTCCCCCAAAGGCAGTTGTAAGGAGGTTTCTAGCAGTTAACAGACTGAAGAAAAGTGTTTGGTATGTTGCTTTTTGTTCCAAAGTATTTCTTTGCTGTAAATATAAGTATAAATATAAATATAACTATAGATATATATATATATATATATATATATATATATATATATATATATATATATATATATATATATATATATATATATATATATATATATATATATATATATATATATATATATATATATATATATTATATGCCTATGCGTGTATCTGTGTGTGTGTGTGTAGATATAAGGATAAATATATACATATATATAAATATATATATATATATATATATATATATATATATTTATATATATATACATATATATATGTATATATATATATATATATATATATATATATATATATATATATATATATATATATATACATACATACATACATATATATATATATATATATATATATATATATATATATATATATATATATATATATATATATATATATATATATATATATATATATATATATATATTTGTATTTATGTTTTCATATTTAGAGCGATGCAATATATGATATACAGTTTGTATTCATTAGCCTACTAATTTTAAGTTTGTCACAAGAGTCCTAAGCTTATGTTATGAATTTCTCTTGTAATGGAAATTTTGTCACATTGTTTCTACATTGTCTATTATAAATCAAAAAGAGTTACATTCATGTTGCATATGGACATAATCTAAGTTGGCAATGCCCCACATGAGAATATTGATTTGAAATTGTTTTGTATCACAGAGGTGGTTGAATATTTAGAACTAATTGACAAAAGCTGTTGTTAAAGCTTCTTTTCAGTACACTGTATTTTAAACCACTTCTAGTTAATTGGGTGGAATGTTTCAGGCAGTGCTCAGTAAAATTGTTAGTATTAAATTATGTTTTATAAAGTCTGGATTAGGCTGTTATGGTTTATTATTGGAAAAATGGAAGCATTGTTCATTTGACGTTGATGTCATTTGCATGTTTTATTGTACAAGGAATCTCAATTTTACAATTAATATTAAAAGGAGTAATGGAAGAAAAAATTAAAGATTTACAAATTAAAGATTAAAGATTACATGCCTGTAGTCTCCCTAAAAATATTTCAAAAAGGAAACCAAATAGAGTTCTTGAACAGAGAGTGATGTTTACCTTAGAATAGTTTCAGTGAGGTATGGGAATTATTTATTTTCAAAAAGATTTGATTTTCATTTCATTTCAAGGGAGGCATTTGACTCACTGGTGATTGATGGATCAAAACAAGATGAGATTAAGAAGAAAATCCCAGGTAATTTCTCAGTCTAGAAGTTCATATTTCTGCTTTTGGAATTTTGGAATTACCACACTTCATCCCCTTGTCTTGACTTCCAAATTTTGGGTAGTTTATGGTTGTCCTTTGTTCTCATTTACAACACCATGCTTTATTTACAAATGCAGATAACATTTTTTAACTTATTTTTAATAATAGCTTAATATAAAAGTATGGCAAGTAGGGTGATTTCAGCAGCAATTGGTAGTGGGAACAGGTCAATGAGGTAAGGTGCATAGAAAGTATGAAACGGGTTTATTGGTAAGAGGACAAATTTTCAGATGGAAATCCATACTACCACAGGATAACACAGGTAGTGATGACAACAAATGTATAAGGGCATATTGTTAATGCATGTGTAATGTTTGTAGAAGGAAGATCAATAGAAATGGTTCAATTCATCAACTGCCAGCCTGCAACCAGCATTTTGGGGTTTAATGATAGTATGCCATAATAGGTACAGGCCCTTGACCATCCCAATGGGGCACTCACCCCAGATGAGGAGTTGACAAAGTATGAAGAAATTGTAGAGAGATATAGTAAGAAGATGACTGGCCAAGAAAGTAGTTGTGATTATGAATAAAAAGTCAATCATAGATAGAATTTATATAAGAGTCATAGAACATAGAACAAGCATGGATTAAATTGAGAATAATAGACAATATTGTTTTCTGATTTTGGGTGTGTTACCTTAGGGGTGTGGCCTATGAAAGGGCGCCTTGTATGCAAGTTATATGGTATTCATTTGACAGGTTTTTATCTAACAGAACTATGCATAGTTGTATGCTCAATCTTTTCATTTTATTTCTTCTAGCCATTTCAATTTATAACATCACAAAGCAACTGTTGTTTATTGGTAAAAGTGAGAACTCGGAAGTGCTCAGAAGATTTCAGTTGATATTCAGAGTAATATTATTCAATCTTGACAATGAATCTGATGCCAAGGTATGTTTATCATAGACACTTCCCAGTGATGTAAAACAGTCAGATATTCTCTTCAGTTTCAAAAGTGCAATCAGCGCAGAGGAATATAGCTGCAGAATATGCAGACCTTTTGTAGCTCAGGTTGGGTGTTCTTGAACAGATAGAATATTTGATGCATCAAAAATGTGGAAGATGCTTGAACTTTGTAAATATCTGTACATGTATCTGTAGCTGGTTACTTGGTATTATTGTATTTTATGTTACTTTTGCTTTATTTTGTTGGATAGTAGGTATAAATAGGCTTTTGTTTTAGTTATTTGTATGCTTGATTGCTGTAAATAAAAATCAATAGTGTGAAAGGTTGCACTTGATTAATAAATTTTGCCTTTGGTAGTTACTACTTCAGATTTAATTCATCATATTAAAATAAACAGATATGTGATACATATCAGCAGGAGACCCCTGTTGATAACATTGATGATAAATTTTGAAGCTGAATTCATTTTTTTTATTTGATTTGCAGCTTTATTTTAGTGTCATGTAACCTATACTGTAATCACAAGCTGAAATCAATAGTTATAAGCCTGCATCTATGTGCAATGACTGAAATGTTTCATTTGTGTTTCAGTTTTGGTATATGTCTGTAATGTTATCTAAAGAGCATACAGTTCAATGGATGCAACAGCTGAAGAGATTACTGAATATTTGTTGCAAGCAGTTAAAGAAGTTGAAGGTAATGATATATTTAAAAGGTTATATGTGTGTATGTATGTATATATAAGTAACTCAGAGTTGCATCCATACTGTATATAAATATACATATAACAAACTAAATAGACAGTGTGTGTGTATCTGTGTGTGTGTGTGTGTGTGTGTGTGTGTGTGTGTGTGTGTGTGTGTGTGTGTGTGTGTGTGTGTTTGTATGTGTTTGTGTGTATTTATGCGTGTTTTGTGAATAAATGTGTGTATATATATATATATATATATATATATATATATATATATATATATATATATATATATATATATATATATATATATATATATATATATTGTTTTTTATATATAATTTATATATAATTTACATCATGATTGGGCTACCACAATTGGAAAAGTAATTTTGGCCCCAGTGCGGATTCGAACTCACAATGTTTAGATCAGAAGACTCCTATGCTGATCAATTGTGCCATTTAAGCACAGAACAATGGCAGTGGAATCTTAAGGTCAGTCCACTGTGAGTCCCTCAATGTATCCAGGACCTGTTTTATATTTTGGCATATAATGCCTTCTTCAGAGCCAAGCATTCTATATTCTCTTCATTTGGCTAAGGCTGACACAAATAAATATTACATCACAAGTGGGGTACCACAACTGAAAACTTATTTTTGGCCCAGTACAGATTTGCATGCACAATGTCTCTATATACTGTATATATATATATATATATATATATATATATATATATATATATATATATATATATATATATATATATATATATATATATATTATATATATATATATATATATATATATATATATATATATATATATATATATATATATATATATAAACTAGGCAATATATATATATATATATATATATATATATATATATATATATATATATATATATATATATATATAAGTCAGAAATGATGCGAAAAAACACGACAATTGATTTCAATTTGTAAGACATGTTTCGGATTTACTCAAATCCATCGTCAGTTACTGAAATTAACAATGAATACTAATAGAACATACGTTGTAAAGTCAATAGAAGATCAAGCGAAAAAACTATTCGAAAAAAGAAGAGAACAAGAACCGTTACACAAGAGTTAGAAAGCTAATGAGAAATTATAGTGCTGAACCTGTTTATTAAGGCTGGGTCCCTCCCACATAATATGCAGAGCCTCTAAGGTATTAGTGAAATATTAAATGATAGCCATAAATTCAAGGAACTTACTATTGATCCTACTATAAACAGGGAGGGTAAGCTACAACGTTTTCTTCGGGAACTTAAAAAGAAAGGTAAAATTGATGCAGAAATATATAATAACGTATACCCATCAGGCTCACAACCTGCGCTTATCTATGGTCTTCCTAAAATGCACAAGATTAAGTCTTCAACTGAAATACCACCATTTCGACCCATTGTATCCTCCATCAATACCTATAATTATCGTCTAGCTAAATATCTTTGCACTCTTCTGAAACCTCATTTACCTACCACATATACTATTTCTGACACATTTTCTTTTGTCCAAGAACTCGGCACTATCAATCTTTCTAATAAATTCATGGTTTCTTTTGATGTTGCTAGCTTATTTACTAATATTCCCCTCAAGGAATCTATTGATCTCGCAGTTTCTTATATTACAGAAGGAAACGCTAGTCTCAGGTTCTCCAAAGCTGAACTTACTAAATTGTTTTCAATTGCTACTTCGCAAACCCATTTTCTTTTTAATGGAAAGGTGTTTGACCAAATAGATGGTGTTGCCATGGGCTCTCCACTTGCACCTGTGTTGGCTAATCTCTTCTTAGGACATTATGAAAATATCTGGCTTAACAAGTATCATGGTCCTTCTATTCTTTTCTATAGACGCTATGTTGATGACACATTTTGTGTGTTCAACACTGAAAATGAAGCTTTATCCTTTTTTGAATTTCTTAACACACAGCATCCCAATATCAAATTTACGATGGAAAAGCAAGTTAATAAGATTTTGGCTTTCCTTGATGTCTGCATTGATAATAACGATCCGTCTTGTATCAAAACTTCAATGTATCATAAAAAGACTTTCACTGGATTACTTACTAACTTCTTCAGCTTTACTTCTTTTTCGTACAAAGTTGGGCTTATTCGCACTTTGGTGGATAGAGCTTACAAAATCAACAATTCTCTTCTTTCCTTTAATAAGGATGTCAAAAAGTTGACACATATATTTAAAAAGAATCAATTTCCTGAACATTTAATAAATAAAGTAGTTAGTACATATCTTGATAAAAATAATACTTCTGCATTATCTGATAACAATGACACATTCTATTTTAGGCTACCATATCTTCCCTTTTCCAATTTTGCTCAACGAAAACTCCGTACATTGATCAAAACATATTGCAATCATTTAAAGATTAAACTAGTATTTTCTTCCTTTAAGATTAAAAACTTAATCAGGGTAAAAGACTTTGTGCCTAGATCGCTACGTTCTTGTGTTGTCTATAAATTTACTTGTGCGGAATGTAATTCCGTATATGTTGGTGAAACATCCCGACACATATCAACTCGTGTTCGTGAGCATCTTTTCTCAGATAAGAATTCTCATATATTTAAACATCTCCAAAGTTCTGATGCCTGTAAAAATGCTTGTAATGAGACCTGTTTTAAAGTTATAGATTCAGCTAGAACACACTATCAGCTGAAGATTAAAGAGGCTCTGCATATTATGTGGGAGGGACCCAGCCTTAATAAACAGGTTCAGCACTATAATTTCTCATTAGCTTTCTAACTCTCGTGTAACGATTCTTGTTCTCTTCTTTTTTCGAATAGTTTTTTCGCTTGATCTTCTATTGACTTTACAACGTATGTTCTATTAGTATTCATTGTTAATTTCAGTAACTGACGATGGATTTGAGTAAATCCGAAACATGTCTTACAAATTGAAATCAATTGTCGTGTTTTTTCGCATCATTTCTGACTTACTTATTGTGAGAAACTTTGGAAATATATATATATATATATATAAACTAGGCAAAATATATATATATATATATATATATATATATATATATAAACTAGGCAAAATATATATATATATATATATATATATATATATATATATATGTATATATATATATATATATATATATATATATATATATATATATATATATATATATATATATATATATATATATATATATATATATATATATATATATATATATATATATACATTTTTGTTGTTACTTGTGCTCCCTTTATTTCCCATTATTTGAACATATCTCTATTTTTTAGCCTGGTTTGCAAAGAGAGTTGAAGGCAGCTAGTGTTTATTTATCTATGGTAAGCAGTTGATGCCTTTTGTGAGCCTATGATGTGTTTTAGCTAGCTTTGTCTTGTGTTCAAATCAGCTTATGACATTGAAATCCATTAATACAGTCCTTAAAGTGAGGAATTTTATTACTCTGCTTGTAGTTTATTTTGGATTATTAGGAGTTGTCTGGCAGGTTATTTGGTTTTATCATTTTTGTGCTAAAAATGACAATATATTTATCTATTTTTTGTGAAATATAGATTGTTGTTTTCACTGACTGTAAAGGCTGGAAAATATTACAGATAAAAGGAGGTGGGTATTACTATGGACATTTTCGGAGCATGACAAGACTTTCATGATTATTTTCCAATGCAATTTAAGCTGTATAGCCATATGAACATAGCAGGTGTGGTTTGACATCCTTTAAAGGTTGGAGCTTTGAAGTTTGTAGCAGGCATGCTTGCATTTATTAATTTTGCTTTTTAGGTGACAAGATCCAACCTGCTATGCAACAGTTATGTGCAAATGTGCTGAATGAACTTGTGTCAAGAGGACTTTACTCATCTTTGGAGGTAGTCAGTTTGTGTATTCATGACAGTTAAGTTATTGGGAAGCTTACTGCATTGTAACAATTAGGTACTCCATTGTTGAAAGTTATTTTAAGGATTTTGGTGAAGACTGAGCTATGAGCTTATATCCTGAAAAAACATTGGCAATATTGCAATTGGTACTAACTACATGATGGCTATGTTCTTATCAGACTATTTTCATATAGTGGACAATATTTACATACCATAAATCCTCCATATTTATTTGTCATACTTTTTGGGTAGGGGCTTATTTAAGGGAGGGCTTGTTCAAGGGGACTTGTAAAATTATGTGACATATGTCACATAGAAATTTCATTGTCGGAGCTCCTTCTCTCCATAATACTAAAAGAACAGTCTAAATTTGAACAGTATACATCAAAGTCTTCATCATTCTATGTGATGGGAGCTTAATTTAAGTGTTTGTTAAAAATTTGAAGCTTTAGTATGGGGCTTCTTCAAAGAAGGGTTTTTGAAGGAGGCCATTTTGAGGATTTACAGTATAATGATTTATTCAATGGAGTGATTTAATTCAATTGGCATAATGATTATGTGAAAATTCTGATATTTTACTTACTGTTTCAGGATCTATTGAATTGCTCTTTGTCTGGAGTGAATGCACAGCTGAACAAGACTTTAATGACTGCTGGAACAACAATGAGCTTTCGGTGAGACTTTACACCCAACTTTGTTTTTCTATACATATAAGAGTCTACATTAACAAGTTACCACTTGACAAGCCACTTTACAATACTACAAGGACGATACCAGGGGGGTGCAAAATATCATGACTACCCCCTGGCCTTTAAGGTACCCCTCTAGTCGAAAACTAAATTAAATTTATAATTTGTACACCCAACTTGATCTGCACATTGTAATATTATAGTGAAAACAAAAGTAGCAAACTGGCTATTGGCTCTCATAATTGGTTTGGGGGGCAAGAGGTGCGACAAATACAATCAATAACTGCTCTGCATAGAATTTTTTTACTTTAGTAAATTTTGTTTGCCATACTGCAGTGTAATAGGAATATATGGGTGAGAGCTTATGTAAAACAATGGAGGAAGTTTTGAATTTGATCATAGTTTGGTATGTAGCTTCCCAGTATATATGTTAATGGTAAATGTATCTCAGTAAGGATTTTCAAGAAAGCTCCACTCAGGTGGTCGTTCATTTTACAATTTCTTAGTTTGCGAAAGAGTTTATCATAAGTTGTAGATGAGATGTCCATTTAAGGAATAAGATTTTGACCCAACTCTAATTGTGGGCCCCCAATTTTCTTATCATTTGCAGATCTAGAAATTCAGGACAGTATGTCATTGCTGCACTGCAATTACACTGCTTTGTATTGTAGCAAAGTTAAGAAATGACAAACTGTGGAAGAAAACTAGAAAATATCCAAGAGTGACCATCCGAGAGTAATTGATCATTAAACGTAGAGCAAAATATCGTAGGACACCGGCAGGAGCACTTTTCATAGTGAAGAACACGTCAGTAGGTCATGAAACCTCACACATGAAGGATCTAGGGCCATATCAGGGTCTTTTGAACTCAGACAATGCACTGAAATATAATTCAGCAAAAAGGCAGTATGTTTTAATAGAAACAAATCTTTGCTAAGGGGTTATTTGGTGGTTTCAGTGGGCTATACGGAGCCCTTTAGCAATTGGCACTTTGTCCTTCACTTCTATTGGAGGTTGTTGTAGAAGCTAGGAGGAAATTTGAATTATGAAAATCTCTCTGTAGGTATAACCCTATCTTTGTTTTGATGTTCTTCTTCTTTTAGGCCATTAGTTCAATCTCAATTTTCAAAAGGCCCTTTGATTGTTTTCATTCTGCACATTCTGAGTTTGCCAGCTATAACACTGCACTTGAAGAAGATGTCTGCTGAGGTAATATTTTAACGTTTTTATTGCAGTGAAAAACATGAGGCAATACACGGCTTGAAATAAGTATACAGTGATCTCTCATTATATCGTGGCTCACTTTTTGCGGTGTTTTGCGAATTTTTGTGTGCAGTTTGCATGATTGCTTGTTTACAGCGAGTACGCGCATTGTGCTGTGCGTCCTCATGGGCTAAGGGAAAGGCCTCTTGTTGTGTTCTGTGTCCTGGTCGTTAGTGTCATTCTATAGTACTGTCCTTTTTTAAAAAATCTGCAAAGGTTTGAACTTCTATAGAGTGTTTAAACAAGAGGGAAATGTGAGGAAACGTCTAGGAAAAGTGTACTGTATAAAGTGTTTTCAAAGGTTCGTAGTGCAAAGGTCATTATTGCATCGGTCATTGTTTCAATGGTTGAGTCCAAGTGCCATTGTTACAGCCTTAGAACATATGCAAAGGTTATAAAAGAAAAAGGTGACTACTGCGAGTGATTTTTAGAACGTAAACCTCACGATAAGCGAGGGACCATTGTAGCCTTCCAAGGATCATTACTGAATGGGTCAGTGAAATTTCAAAGGTTCGTAGTGCAAGGGACACTATTGCATCGGTCACTGTTTCAAAGGTTGTGTCCAAGTGCCATTGTTGCATGGTTCAGTGCTGGAAGGGTCGTTGTGCATATTCAGTTTTAGAAGGGCCAGTGCTGCAAGGGTTGATGCTGCAAAAGTCAATGCTGCACAGTCCAATGTTGCAATCATCGATGATGTATACCTTAGAAATTTGTCTTGTACATGTGTTAAGGAAGTGTAGCCTTCCGAGCAAAATGTTAGGAAAGGTAGGATATCTAATCTTCATTTTTTGATGTGTGCATGTGATATATCTTTTCTAATTAGTGATAGTAAGCTTTGCTTATACCACATCCATATGTCCTTCAGCGTAAGAAATAATTACTGGTTTGTCATCAGAGCGAAATTTTCATTATTTTGATTTTATTTATAGAGTTTCAAGACATTTATTGAGAACAGAATATTTTATAAATTATTGGAAATTCTGGGCAACAAGCAAGACCTGAGGATTATATTTAATTCGTTAGAAGGAAATCGATCCGTTTGTTTGCTCGGTGAGTTTTGTCTTTCTTTCATGTTTCATTGGTGTCGCAGGCTTGGCTGTTCTATGTAGGATCGTCACTTCCAACTTCTTATTGCTTTTCCACATAGCAGATCAAGCCCTTAACAGCAAACTGTGTATTTCGATGCTCAAAATTTGTTAGGTATGAGCATCAACTTTGATTGGCTCCTATTCTGTTCTATACCCTTCATACCATAACCCCACCTGCACGAACTATGCTTTGTGCCAGCATCTCAGCTGGCGTTCAGGTTTGTGCACAACGTAGCTACCTATATGCCATGTATAATTGAATTTTCTCAGAAGAGTTAACTGGCAAAGTTTCAAATTCAGCTCACCCGAAACTCAATCTGGAGAAATGTAACTGATTTAATTTTGAAAGCCTTGATCCACAGTTTTAAGCGCAATCATATTTCTTCAGTTTGTTTCAGGTTGACAAATGCAAGATGATGGACTTGCTTCAATGATTACGTCACCATTTTGATTTTTCTCAATGAAACTGTTTTAGAGTATTGTAGCATTTCATCGGTGGCTTTTGATTGTATCTGTTGTCGGAATAGAATATCTTTCAATTGCAGGTAATTTGATCGATCTGGCATACGCGGAAATCGAGTCAAAGGCCGATGCGATGTCTGAAAGTAGAACAGATTTCGTTGTGAGTAGACGCCTTCAAATCAAATTTTTTGTTTCTAGAGTATATTAGGTCTACTTCGAATATTAACACAATTATCTCTAACGAAGATTTTTCCCAACTCTAATTTGCAGAAAGTCTGTTACAGACATTTGCTATAGGCTCTATGATTTGCATATTTTTGCTTTGATTTTTTCTATAGGATATCGTTCTCAGTATTCTGAGCCACTGTCAAACGTATGTTGTAAAGAAGCAGTCGAACTTGACGAAATGGCACCCCATCCTCGGTTGGTTCATGCAATCCGGAGACTCAAGGTAATCCTTGTAGATATGGTTATACATGGAATTGTATTATTAAATCATATAGATTCACTGAATCACTGATGGGGTTATCTATTGCGTGTTGAGAGCCACATTCGCTTCGATTGGGTGTACAACATTGTGAATAAACTTTTTGCGGAAAGCCTCTGGGATATGTATTAACACAGAAGTAAACTCTCTTATCATAGGACAAGGAAAAATAGAAATTGTCATTTCCCCAAAATAAATCTAGAACGTAGAAAGAGAGATATACAATCACCTGGAGCAACAATCTGGAATGAAACTACATTTCACTACAGCACGAAAAAACGGCGACATGTTTTACACATACTGAAAGCTTTTTTCGTCTGACACTCGTCAGAGTATAAAACGTCGGATAACGACCGAAAATTGAATCGAGATATTTAGCGAAATATAACCGAAATATATAGAACTGAAATATAATTCACCTTTCGGTCCTTATCCGACGTTTCATACTCTGACGAGTGTTGAACGAAAAAGCTTTCAGTTTGTGTAAAAAATGTTGCCGCTTTTTCGTGCTGTAGTGAAGTTCTGTAGTACCAGCGGATTATAACTATGTTTCATATCAGAGAAATATGGTCGCTAGCCCTTTTCAAGGGAAAAACAGAAAAAGTATTTGATGAGCAACGACAATCAAAATAAAACCTCAATGATTACGTCTTAGAAGTTCAATGCCTTCTTATTTTCAACGTCCTTATTTTTGTAATTTATTCATTTTTCTTAGTTGTTACCTTTTCAATTGAAGAGGTATCTCAATAAATTGATAAATGAAAAATATCGCCAGTTATGGTTTTTTTTGAAAGAAATGATTTATGCATTGGATTAATGTCCACTTGCTTTAATTATCTTCTCTTTACTTATTAGCTCTATAGCTGATGCAATGGTACATGTCACGCAACAGTTGCGACTCTTATGGAAGAGACAGATGGTTGACCTTTTGTTTACACAACTGCCTAGTTTAAATGACGACGAACCAACCATGCAAGCAGTTGTGGCTACTCAGCAGAAGAAACCAGCTGATAAAGGTATAGTTTATAGTTAGTTGTTATTGCATTGAATAGACGAGTGCCAGAGTGGCTTGTGCGCTTAACTGCTGTGCGGAATATCGATGGTTCTAGGCCAACCCTTGAATAATAGTTAGGATGGTCGCTTGCTGTCCACCCGGCAGCAAATTCGTACTTGGTGGCAACACACTGGAGAAGTTGAAGGCTGCGAGGAAAGGAGTGGGCCACCCTACCTCACTGTGCCGGCGGCTCAGGATAACTGTCCTCTCTAACAGGCACTCCTCAACGTACGCACTGTCATATGGGACTTGTCTTTACTTTTGAATCCGATGAGTGAGTCATGAATGGCCGAGTGGCTAGATTCATAGTTTCTTGTGTGGAACCCCGATGATTCGATGAACGCTTCCGGTAGTGTGGCCATAATTAAGATGCTCGCTCACTGCCTGCCGTATGGCAACTGGGTACCTGTACCTGGTGGCAACACTGGTAAGATGCAAACAGCTAAGAAGGAAATTGGCCTCACAAGGATGAGCGTCCTGGATTACTCTTCAACGTACGTGTGGCACATAGGATTTACCTCTCTCTTGCTGTTTTGCAGGACTGTTCAAACGAGCTTTTGGTAGGTCAACTCGTTCAACGGAAAAGCCCCCAAATAGAGATTTGAAGGACCCTATGGTGCTGGATGTTTGTCAGACGTGTGAAATGTATCAAGTTCTTGCTGCCACACTGACTCAGTTAAGAATGGAAATATTCGCAGGTGCGTTTTTATAGGACCTATTTATATGATTGAATGAAAGGTTACTAGGCCAATGAGCTTTTCTGTCGAATTACGTCACAGGTTACTCTGGTGATAACCGCTTGTTAATGCAGTCATTTATACAGTTCCTAAGACAGTAGCGATTTCCTCCTGATATCCTCGCTTTCTTTTGCTCGAAAATGACGCTTCTGTTGATCTTGTTTGTAATATATTGTCGAAACTTAGCTGCATGGTTCGGGACCGTCCAGAAAGTGCGTACGGGTCGGTGGGTGGGTAAAGCCAGAAGCTTACTCATGCATACAGGGTGGATGTATTGGTAAATGTCAAAGCGTACGTACGATGCAATCACTTCAAAGAGTGAGAACTTAATGCATGTTTTCCTCATTTTGTGAAAAATCATACGTTCGTACAGAGCTGAGTTATAATGTAAGAAGTAAGTTATAATTAAAGAATACAAAATCTGTGCAAACTGCCACAAATAAAGACAAAGGGGTATGGGCAAGAATCACTGTCATTCAGAGGGAGTCTACTCTGGAACACCCTAGATGATAGCGTAAAAAATGAGCCAACAATTTCGGCTTGTGAAAAGAGGATCAAAGACTGGGCTGGTGATAAATATACCTGCAAAGTACGCCGCTAATTTTTATGTATCGTGTACTCCTTAATATCTTTATCATTACTATTGTAAGTACCAACTTTAAATATACATTAAATATGAAATATGAAAATATGAAATATATGAAATATGAGTAGGTGGGTAATGCCAAAGCGTACTCGCGCATACAGTGGTGGGTGGGATGGCCAAAAAAGTGATGGGGCGTACGTACTTTATGGATGGCCCATTCTTGTTAATTTTGGAAAATCGTTTCATTGTTAGTGCTGGGTTTTTTGCGGTGTGATGCAAGCTAGGATTTTAGCAGCTGCGCAGTGACAAAATCTTACAGCAAGCTAATAAAGTTCTGTTAGTGTTGTTACGTATACCGTCGTCCATCGCACCATCCATGACAGGGAAATTCAGCGCATGATTTTATGCAGAAATTAGTCCATGCATCGTGAAAGAGAATTTATTGTTTTAGAAGTGTATGACATAACTTATCGATTGAACTATTAACTTTACTGTCTCATTAAACTCTGTACGATTAGGTGTATTAGTTATTCATATATTCTCTTCTTCTCTCAAAGCATTAAGTCTCAATGAACAGATTATCGTACGCCTGTGGAAGTTCCTTTACACTCTGGGCCCGGATGGCGGCCTAAAGTCCATTCTAAGCTACTTAACAGGTGGCAGCGATTCCTTGCCTGATTCACTAAACGCTTTGTTAACACTGTTCTGCGACTGTTGTGCTCAGCTGTTACCAATAATAGATGATGGAGAGTTTTACGAACAGCAAAGACCCTTCTCACTTGATGAATCGATAAGAATGTCATCATTCTTGAATTCGTTGGTTTTTAAGATGATTTGGACAAGAGAGTCTGAGGGTAAGTTGTCCATTATGATGTATTAGGTTCTATTTGATTATTTAAAAGTGATAAGAGTTTGATGTCATGTACAGATAGACATCTCTTTAACAATTTATCAGTAGTTATATGAGTTTTGGATCGGAGGCCCATTCAGAGACTTATCGTTTCTCTGTTCTGATTATGAAATGAAAACGGAATTGAAATAAAATGAAAATGAAATGAAAATTCCATCGATCACAAATGTATTCGATTATCGATTATGTGTTAAATAACCATGATTTTGCTCTGAAGAAGGACATATTGTCCCTTGAATGATTTTGATTGATTGATTGATTGATTAATCGATGATTGATTGAGCGATTTATTGATTGATCGATGATTGATCAAAAGTATGACCTCGATCTTCTGTAGGCTTCTACAGAATCACTGACTAAAATCACTAAAATCACTGTTAAAGGAGGGTAGAACATAAAAGAAAATACGGAGATTTCAACATCTATACCTTGCATATGCGGTGCCAAGCTGTCTGTTCTTTGATTGGATTACACTAGTCTTCATTGCTTCCACTTATTCTGTATTTACTGTCATTTCAGAAGGCGTTAAAGCAAAGGGAAAAGCCACTGCGTTGGAGAATTCCAAGCAAGATTCCTATTTTCTAAGCTCTGCATTGATGCTGTTGATGTTGTTGTATGATCGTGATTGCAGACGTTCTTTTGCTCCTAACGGTCATTGGATTATCAAGTGAGTAAGATGTATAAGTTGGGTGCTTCTTTGTGGCTAAGTCGTGGTGCCAATGAGAAGAATAGAAGTCCACGAATACAGCCAGTTACTTAGTCTACATACAATGTATACAAGACCCAACAAACGTTTTACGCAAAACAACTTCATCCACAACTTGAGCTGCTCTTCATCTCTAGCCACTGTCATCAAGCTTTTGTCTCCACTCCCTGTCTCTTCTCTCTAATCTCGCTGATCATGTAACTAACTAATTCGCCCCTAGTCCTCACGAATTTCCACTTTTGTCAGGTTTTTAAGTGAAATTTTTTAGTGAAGTTTTTCGTAATGTGTTAAGGTTTTCCTTTAAATAGTTCTTTTTATTGATTTATTTGAATATTCAGTCAGTCTAAAGTTCATGCTGTTCGGTCATGTAATCTTTTTAAATATCTCATGGTTTGATTGGACAGCACAGCCAAGTGGAGATTAGTTTTAAAATACCTGGGAATTTTTGGAATAATCTCTATTATGAAATTTTACGTCTAGCAACATGCTCCGTCCCAAACTACACGGAGGTTTGAAGTTACAGTCGTTACCAAAATTACTTCGAACGCCACACATTTCTGAGATTAAATGGCTTGATATTCACTCAGATAGTACTCATACTGAAAGAGCCGTTGAAGTGATTGAAAGCCCCCTCTTCCCCTCCCACCCCCAAGAAAACAATGTTGGATTCTGTAGAAAAGACGTTGCTACGCTTGAAAATGAACAAATTTTAATAGAAACACCAGACTTATATCACAGTAGCACAACATTATACGGGGAGGGGGGAGCTAGGCATGGAAAAATGTGAAAAGTCTGCAATTCACCCTAATAATTTTGGCAACGATTGTAGCAGGGGGTCTGAAGCTACGTCATCCCTGTAAAAATGTTGAACATGAAAACCTCAACACCGATGTGACCGTTTGCTGTCTATTCTTAGGGAAATAAAGACGCGCCATTTCCTGGCAGATCTTGAATCAAACAGAAAGAGAGCATTGGTCATTCTGAAGAAGATTCCCCATGTCATACCTCACAGTGTGGTGAGAATATTAAAGTTCTGTGGATATTTTTGTCAACAATAGTGACTCCAAAGTTTTGTTGTAGATTATTTATACATGTTTATTTCAATGTATGTATTTTATACCTTGATAAGCTACTGTATTTATTATACCTTCTTAGATGATTTAAATGAAAGAGATTATATTACTAGGTAAGGTAAAGATTAGTCCCATCTCCGATTCCATATGTTGGGGAATACCAGTTAGAGAGGACACTTATCCTGAGCCGCCGGCATAGTGAGGTAGGATGGCCAGTTCCTTTCCTCGCTGCCTCTAACTTCCCCAGTGTTGCCAGCTCGTACCCATATTCTGCTGGGTGGACTTTGAGCGAGTATCCCAACTATGATCCCAGGGTTCGGCTTAAACCATCGATGTTTTGCTGAGCAGTCAAGCGCTCTAACCACTTAGCCACTCACCTGATTAAATTATTATTGTTATAATTATTGTTTTACAATTGCTGTCGTTCTACTTTGTATTCCTGTTTTTTTCGTTTTTCCAGAGAGTTCAGATCTTTCGACAGTGGATTGAGGACGATAAAGATTCATTAGGTATTTACAAGGATTCATCAAGACCAACTGCACTTTTGACTGTTGTCAGAGGCAGATTATTGGAGGTACGAAGAAGTTGTTGTTAATCTGTAAATAGACATTGACTGGTATATCATTAGCCAGAACCAGCATTGACTTGCTCTCATGCATAAAATTTGTGTATAATGTGCTGTATCATGACCGAATTATTTTCTTTAATTTTTTGCCGCTACCATGAGTGCTCGAATTACATGTAATACACAACAAGAATAAAATCATGCAGCAAATGGTCAGTAATGTGCAATCAGAAAGGTTTCAGATATGCAACAGAAAGCCCTAAATGAAAATTACAGTAGCCGTTTGAAAAAGTATCCACTTTATTGTTTCGATTTCAGGACGGATACGAGCAATTAAGCCGGCTGGATGGCCAGAATTTGAAAGGAATCATCCGAGTCAAGTTTGTCAATGCACATGTAAGAAACTCAACTTTCTATCCACATATTGTTACTAATAGCATATTACTTACACGTGTATTTCTCCAGTTACGATTCCTAGTTTTATGCATTATTCGATCACAATCTATTATAATGTGGATCACCGGGTTTAGGTTCTGTCTGGAGACTATGCTGTTTGTTGTACAATGGGAAATGAGGCTTAGTTTCATTTTCATTTCTGTTTTATGCAAGTGCATTTTCCCTTTACCATATACCAAATAAAATGACAGTCATATATTTCTGACAACAGAGCAAAGACAGATATTTTTAAGCAATAACCTTACACATACACGTTTTCTGTATAAGAAAGTTTTTCCACTCAGTACTGAAGCTTTCTTTGCTTTTTCAACAATTTCAGTACTGACCGTTTCTTAAAACTTTCCTAGCGAGAATACTCGCATTTGTGTAGCACATCACATAAGTTACGACAAGAAATTTATGCAAATTAAGTATAGCCGATGATATCGTGCGTGAATAGTTGAATTTTAAAGGTATATGACTCATCAGCTTTCTTAGGTTACACACTTTCTTAGGCCTTAAAAATCCAATATTGAACTTTCTTAACTTTTTGAGCAGTCGAGTACTACTTTCTTATAAACTAATTTCTTATAAAAAAAGCTTGTATATGTTAACGTTACCTAAAAGTATGCCTCCTTGTTAGTTGGTTTTGCCGTGGTTGTCGTCGGTGCGGTCCAGGTAGGGACAACAGACAGCGGGTGGACTCTTGTCAGGTGTGTTGTTGATGAAAATCTGAAATGAGAGGATAGTCCTCCTGATGTATTAACCAATTCCCTTATGATATCGGTTTCTGTCCTCTTATCACGTATACTTTTCAAAATGTTTTTTTGTCTTCAGGGCTTGGATGAAGCTGGTATTGACCAAGATGGCGTCTTCAAGGAGTATTTAGAGGATACAATCGCAAGGGCATTCGACCCTCAGTTAAATCTGTTCAAAGTGAGGCCTGGTTTTAGTTCATGATCTTCGAAGTAAATTTTTGCTAATCATAGGTTCCTTTGGATTGCAAATGTAATTCTAGACAGATAGGAACCTTTCTTGAGAATATTTGAAATGGGCTGATGACTTGATTATTTGATTGATTGATTGATTGGTTGATTGATTGGTTGATTGATTGGTTGATTGATTGATTGGTTGATTATTTGATTGATTGATTGATTGATTGGTTGATTATTTGATTGATTGATTGGTTGATTGATTGATTGATTGATTGACTTGATAGCTGATCGACTCGGGGATCTATATTTATAAAATAAAGAATTCGAAATACCTTACGAATGACACCACTAGCACAATGAAGCTTAACTAGGGTTAAGGAGTTGATAAGAATTGTTAAGGTGAGTTACGAGTAAAGCTGATCAATTAATGTAGTCTTGAATAGTGGACATAGTGTCATATGTTAAAAGCACCACGATTGCGTTATGAAGCGGCCCACATAGTTGCATTGCTATCTGAAATGCTTGTCTGAGAAATTTTCATACTGTCAGTCTTCTGGCAAGGTATCTTAGAGCTATTGATAATGCTTTTCTGACTAGGTATGTCAGAACTATTGATAAGTGCTGCCGGTGTCAAGAAGGCTGTTGTGTCTTCAGAACAAGAGTTAAAATGATACAAAATGGCAAATAGTTTGAACTGACTTATTTTTATCGCCCTTAAAGGAAATAACAGATTTTGGGGTTTTTGGGAACCTTGGGTTTGTTTGAGCATTTGTTGGAACATTCGTTCCCAACTACGCATAGATACAATTGTCACATATGATGTAAACTTTCTTGATGTTCGTCTTCCCTTTTCAGATGACAGAAGAGCACAAACTATATCCATCTTCGACATCTTTTGTGCACGAGAATCACCATCAGCTGTTTGAGTTTATCGGGAAGATCCTTGGGAAAGCCGTATATGAGGTATGAATGATAGATTGGTTTTGTAATGATTTGAAAGACAGATTGGTTAATAGTACATCGTAATGATCACATTTTGTGCTCATTGCGAACTCATTTTGTTATAGGTCTCGTGTATCATGTTTGTTCAATGTTTTCTTAGTGAAAACCAAACACAGGTAAATAAACAAGGATTCGGGCCACATACTATGTATATTGCTAAATTCAAGATCAATTATGCCTATAATTTGAACTGAATAAAAATTTATTGCTTCGGGTTACTAAAACCTAGACTGCAGGCTGCAGTTGGCCCACGGGCCGTAGTTTGATCATCCCTGTTATATACAGACATTATAATCCCTAATTGGTAGCTGATGGAGTTAGCGTTTGCTTGATTGATTGACTGGTTGATCTAATGATTGGATGACTGATTAATTGATTGATGGATTTATAAGCTGAGTGATCGGTTCTTTAGTTGATTGACTGATTGATGATTGATGATTGATTACTGGATCAATATTAATTGATGATCGATTACTGGATCGATTGATTGACTGTTTGATTGACTGATTGATTGACTGATTGACTGATGGATGAATTGATTGATTAGCTGATTGACAAATGCATTGACTAAGGAAGAAATATTGATATCATTTATTTATTAACTGGCTGTCTGATGATGGTGATAGTTGGAAGGATTGATAAAGTGATTGATTGATTGATTTATTTATTTATTTACTTATTACTTGATTGATTGATAGGAGATTGGCCCTCTGAATTGATTGATTGCTTTATCAGTATTTAGTATTAGTTTAGCCAATTAATCGCTCCTTTCTTCCTAGGGTATACTGGTTGATGTTCCCTTCGCACCATTCTTTCTGAGTCAACTCCTTGGCCGTCAGCATGGCGTGCTATACAGCTCAATCGATGAGTTGCCATCCCTGGATAAGGATATGTATAAAAACCTTTGTTTTATTAAGGTTTGTTTTCTATATAGCGGTTTTCAGCCTTTTCTAAATCACCTAAATATAGTTTTACTGTCACAGTTACTTAGTACTAATGTCAATTTTCAACACTAAAGCTCTTGCTTTGTTTAAGGGACGTAACTGAAAAAGCAATATTGAGTTTCAGCATTTTCTATTCAGTTGTTCAGAAAAAGTTCCCATTCATCTCAATGGTTCGATTAGGAGTCATTTCTAACTGAAACAATCTTTCTATCACTCCCACATAAAAGCCTCATCCCGCGCGAATGTCCCACTTTAGAATGCGAGTTTACATATGCCTCCAGGGACTTTAAAATATTAGAGATGGTGACCACGCCTCTAGGCTTGTTTAAGATCTGCCAATGGGAACATTCGTCTCATTACTGGGGAATCCCGCAAGAATTTTAGCAACGACTTTTTTATTTTTTAGAATTATGATGGAGATGTGGAAGACCTGGAGTTAACATTTTCATACGATGAGGATGTTCTGGGGAAGGTAGATCGATTATGAGAATCAGTGTTAAACTTGCGATTTCTTTGATTTTTTTTATAATGATTTTAATCGATAGCAATTATTAAATTAAGTTTTTGGTGTTCAAACACTTTCAAAACGAACAGCAGTCTTGACTACTAGGATGTTGGAACCTTAGGTTTATTTGTTTGGAGTTACTATATCGATTTTTCCGAAGCTGTTTTGTTGATGTTGTAAGGTGTTTTCTTTTGGATGGATTTGCAATCATACCTATTTGATGTTCTATGATTGATCCACTTCTATAGGTAAATTCGAATCATCTGAAGCTATGTCAATTCCAATTTTTCATTGGAGGAATAGGCCTTTGGTACTTCCTCTAAAGAGCGCCCGTAGCGCTCATACGATTTTCCATGACTTATTAAGGGTTATCTTTCGATGAGGGATGCTCATTTAATTCTCATTATGCTATCTCGATTTGTGTAATGAAATAATAACATTCATCAACGTTTGATTATACTGTAAATGTTATGCTCAGTCAGCTTTACCGAAAATGTATATTTCATCATCATTATCGCCATCATCATTTTCATCTTCAACAACATCTTTGTTGTTTGAAGTACAAGGATTGACCTTGAGAGGATTAATTCCGGGTTGGTGGGATGCGCTCATTGGGGGAAAACCATAATGCATTGTTAGATTCCGATATTTATATTGGCTATTAATTTGCTGAATGACAAAGCTGCAAGTCCTTTGCACTCCGTGATCATGTTGAGTATGGGTTCTTCGCCCAATGATAGGAATATCATACAAGCGGTTGCTTCTGCTATTTGAAGTAATTTTTGCTCTTGATAAAGAAAACATGCATTTTTGCCAACTCGTTTTGTTCTACACGTGCAACTTTGAAGTAATGACACAATCATTTCATTATATTACTTTAGTTTAGAATGCGAAATTACCTTTGTATCTTTCAAGCTTTTATATACACTAATCCCATAAAATCAATTTTTTTTGCATCGTTTTATACAGTCATAAAATTTATCTGCTAGATTCTTTTCAGATTATCTTCACTTTACTTGAAAACTGTAATCGACTGTTTGCTTTTTATCAGCTGGTGACGCATGATCTTAAGCCAGGTGGGAGGGCAATCGCGGTTACCAACGAAAACAAGTGAGACTTTTTTTCTAACGCTTTTGTGTTTCGATTGTAAAGTTCTCGATTTTTGTTATTGATCTTCCTTCAGTTTAGCTGTTTCATTCATCCAGTACCACACAACAGTGAGATTTTTGGTAATAGGCTTTGTTTCGTGAAATTGAACAACTTTTGAAAAAAATGCTGATAAAACCTGACATTGTATATAAATGCAGGCATCATAACGTACATGTCATTAGTAGATAGTAGATACTTTGAAAATTAGCACGTTACACTGCATGTATTCATTTTGTTCCATTGCCCATCTTTAGCGTTTTGCAATTGTAATAGGTATACTTGATGATGGACTATCATGAAGTAAGAATCGACAAAAATCAATAAGAGCACTGTCATAAGATTTTTTGGCATATTCCTTCATCCGTTTTACTTTACCTTTATACATGACAATATTTTACAAAGTACACATTATATAAATATAAATTTATATATATATATATATATATATATATATATATATATATATATATATATATATATATATATATATATATATATATATATATTTATATATGTATATATTTAATGATCATACGAAACAAATTTGTAGCAACAGACAATGAATTTCTTTGTTTCAGAGTCTTATTATAATTATTCATATATTGCTCCTTGACGTCGAGCACTCTGAAAAGGATATTCTAATCGCAAATCAAGAATATATATATATATATATATATATATATATATATATATATATATATATATATATATATATATATATATATATATATATATATATATATATATATATATATATATATGTATATATATAGCTAGCTACTGATGGTATATATTAGAGCTGCTTGATAAAGGCGAAAGCCGAAAGTGACCATAAGGTGCTAAAAACCAGGGAAGTTAAAACAAGCCACTGTGGTCTAGTGGTTACGACGCTTGCCCGGAATGCGAGAGACCCTGGTTCGATCCCAGGTGGTGGCAAATTTTAATTTTCTCCTGGTTTTTCTGAGCATTATATCAACCTTTCTGTCTGCACCGAAAAAGGAGAAATCCTGGTTACTCGCTAGCTACTGATGGTATATATACATATATATATATATATATATATATATATATATATATATATATATATATATATATATATATATATATATATATATATATATATATATATATATATATATATATATATATATATATATATATATATATATATATATATATATATATGTATGTATATGTATATGTATATGTATATATAATATATTTATAACCTGTACTATCAAACAGGATATGTTTCTTATCATTTTGCTTTAGCAAGGAGATTTAAGCCAGAAAGAGATATTGTTGTTTACGAACCTGAATCAGAATGAATCTGCTTTGCTCTTTTAAATAAGACTTTAGGTCAGTGCTGTTTGTTCAACTTAGCAAAGCACTAATTTGATTTCTAACAGAAGTTTCTTATTTCCTATAGGCTTTCATATATTCACCTGATGGCTAAATTCAGAATGTCTACGCATATCAAAGACATCACTGCTGCATTTACCCGCGGATTCCGATCGATCATTAACATGGAATGGTTACGAATATTTTCACCGCCAGAGTTCCAGCGTTTGATATCGGGAGATACAGGAGCAATCGACCTTCTAGATTTAAAGTAAGTTATTCGGTAATTCTCTAAGTAGTTTGGCATTAAAATTGGTATTAGGGGGCTCAGTTATATCGCAGTATATGACTATAGGTATAGGAGGTGGGGTGGATTAATGTGGCCCCCAGCTGGGGAGAAGTCCATTTCATTCAGGCAGTGCCTTCAGGTAGGACTATATCTTTTACAGAAACTAGCTGCCACTGTTTTGCAGCACTAAAATATTACAATAAATACAATAATCTGCATCAACCATCACGGGGGAAAACACATCATATTGTCCCCACTACAGTTGACTCTTGCATGTAAATATCGTAGTGATTCAATTTAGTCCCCTCCTTCAATTATGCCCCCCTCGTATAAGCTCCCACCTCTAGGATGATTTCTGACAGATAAGCCCTCACCCTGGAATAAACCCCTATGGGGTATGGTATAATACAGATTAAAGCAAGAAAATTAAAATTCAGCTATTGGTTTGCTCTTATATACTAGTATTTGACGAGAACAACTGTCGAAGCTTTCCCCTCTTTGATCCCATCTCGATTTACGTTTAAATCAAAATATTTATATTGAAAAATGACATAAGATATTTTCTTTAGACTTGAGGACCTGTAAATTTAACAAGCTCTCCCCTAGAATAAGCTCCTGTCGAATAAGCCCCCACCCGCAAAATCGTTCTTGACAAATAAGCCCCCGGGAATTTAATTGAGTGATTACGTTATGTTCAATGATGTGTACACTAGTATGTGCACTGATTAAACTAACAGAAAACAAAAAACGAACAGCACCACCCAGTTTATGTTACAACACTATAAACTACAGCACATGAGGAAAGTCATACGCACTAGGCTACAGATGGGAAAAAAGTATTGCAGCTGATTTTAGCTTTAGCCGTTTAAATCTCTTAGTGAATAACATTTTTGGTTCTAAAAGCGTTCTGTTTTCAATAGCAGTTGAGCCGAGGGCTGCAGCTCAATGGACAGTTAGATAAAATTCGACCTGGGTAACCGTTGTCCAACCTGATAGCTCATATGTAGAAAACCGCCAGCATTTGATGCCGGTAAACAATTTTCTTCCCCTTTATCAACTCACTTTCTTTGGAAGAGTTGAGGTCTGCTTTCTAGCTTTTACTATTTTTGATCAAGATGTTCGGTTAGTTTTATCGATTTGTTTTGCTTATCTGGTTGAATTATTCGAAGAGTGGATAAAGAAACCATAATTCCACTTTAGAATCCCTTGACCTCGGTGCGATGAATTTGAAAGGTCTTTTCTCTTCTTGTTTCAAGTTGTTAAATTGATTTCTTCAGATTCGTTGCATAAGATATTCAATAATCACTTGGTCGATATTTTTCTCAGCAGCGAGCGGACACGATTTGTCATAGAAAATGATTTATCATAGATGTTGCTCTAGAAAAGTACAATAGCCATGGAAGTGTGTATTTGATAGGAGAACTTAGATCCGACCACATCATTACCTTTGGGTAGTATTCCTTTGAAAATACTAACTGAGCATTCTGGTTTGTTTGCCCCAATACTGCATATGTATATGTATTATATGTATATATATAAAGAAGTAGACTCAACCAAAAATACACTTCTTTGTTAGTAAATCCTTCATACGTTTAGATTAAAACCTTCATCAATACTTGATTACGATTTTAATCGAAACGTTTACTAAAAGACAAGTTCTTTTTATGCACTTTATATACTTAGTGGATGCGGCTTAGAATTAGTTTGTTTATATATATACATACATACATACTATATATATATATATATATATATATATATATATATATATATATATATATATATAACTATATGTATATATATATATATAATATATATATGTGTGTGTGTGTATGTATATATGTATATGTATATATATATATATATATATATATATATATATATATATATATATATATATATATATATATATATATATATATATATATATATATATATATATATATATATATATATATATATATATATATGTATGTAGGAAAACTTTTAAAACGTTTTGGGGCACAAGCCTTCATCAGTTAGGGAGGTTCTTTTATGTGGGTTTTTACTGTGCACCATCATGTCCTCGTTGGGTGTGTACGTTATTTGTTAGGAATTTGAATCACACTTTCTTAGAGCAACAGCAGTAGTTTGTGGAGCTATTTTAATCGTGATTTTAATAGAAAGATTGCTTTCACGCTGTGCAGAAGATTTGAAGAGTTGTGAGTGTTATGCTGAAGCAATTTTAAGATTTTGTTGAATTGGTTAAAGAAGTTTAATCCTGAAGGATGTGTTAAAGTAGACTCTTAAATGGCTTCGCATATATATAGTGAGAGCAATTGCTTCTGCGTTTACAGGAGCTGTACACAGTATTACGGCGGGTATCATCCAGGTCATCCTGTTATCATCTGGTTGTGGGAAGTACTGCAAAATGACTTTAGTGAGGCCGAGAAGAAGCAATTCCTCAAGGTAAATGTTTCGCGTTTATTCAAATATAAGCTGACATTGTGTTGGATATAAAGCTGCAGCAATGCTTGGTTGCCATATCTTGCTGTGTTTAAAACTTCCATAGGTCCTCAATTTGGTAGTATACCTGACAGACTTTACACAATAGGTTTACAGAGGATTCGGAATTAGGCATAGTCAATTTCAAATATTGTATCCCCCTTAAATGGATATATGAAATTTACAGTTAAATATTATGTTAAACTCTAATATGTTGATAGTATGCATTATCACAAGTTTTTAAGAAGTTAAGTACTGCAAAATTGCCAGATGGTTGTTTGAAAGTTTGTCAGTTACTTTGTAATTTTTGGGATTTCCACCTGAAACTGAGCATGTTTTGTTATTTACATCGGCCTTTGTACGGATTATTTATGCTTTAAAAAGTGAAAAGTCAAAGTTCCTTCTCGCACCAGAGGTGCACTGGGTAGTACCCTATTCTGTTTCCTTAGACAGCGTTCTCATGTCTATATGTAATGGCTATAGTATGTGGCTAGCTCACTGGTAGCTCCATGTATTTAACTCCCAATAAAGAGTATCAAACGAATAATCATGTAGTATATTCAGCAGAGCTTGCATTTATTTATGCAGTAAAGTATAAATAGATGTTTGTCTTATATACGATCCCATACGTTATGAAGTGTTTGTTAGAAGAGAGGACACTTTCCCTTTGGTTCCGGCATCGTGAGGTAGGATGGCCAGTTCCTACCCTAGCAGCCTTCATCTCCAATTGCTGCTATTAGTGGTTATGTAGTATGTTGTAAAAATTTTACAGATAGTAAATCCTCATAGTTTTATGTATGTGAGACGCCTATTCTTTTTTTATTAACAAATTAAACTAGATTTTCAATTTACAATTTTCCATGCCGTTCGTAGTAGAAATAGACATGAAATCATCTGGTTCTGACTATGTACGGCATTATAAAATCATTTTAACATGTATGAAATTAAAGAGAAAAAACCAACGAAGGAATCTGTGTATCAAGACACCATCTTATTAGCAAGGCGCCAATATGCGCCAGCTTCGTAGCAAATGGTTAAGAAAACGGTGCTGGTAACAAACCTGTTGTACCTGTGCCGATTTGATGAACTGAGTGCTAAAATTTATGCCATGGTTCACAGAGAGCTAATTTAATGTAATTTAGATAGACGGGAAGCTGCTGAATATAGCAAAAGAGGAAAGAAGACTAGTTAAGTCTGTTCATAGCTTTAATGTATGCTATTGATGCCTCTAAGGTTTTTCGATTATCGCTTTTGTTAAATGTTGGGCTGCCGTAGAGAAGTAAGTTTAGTTAGGCGTATGAGAGCTGACCTTGGAGATCATTATGCATAGGATCATTATCTTCAATTCCAGTATTACAAGCACACATTGGATGGATGCACTGAAAATTGTGTCTAAATTTATGCTCGTTCAATGCACTAAATTTAAGACGAATCATAGCCAGTCTTTTAACACCACAGATATCGATTACTCCGAACGAGGGGTTTTTAACCGGTCTTATAGAGGAAAGCAAATTGCGTTTGAACTCAGTCAATGTAGCAGGATTCCTACCATTTTCCTCAAGCAAGTTCCATTCATGAAGAATGTTTGTAATGTATGCATTTGAGGAACGCTCTATCGTGCTAAATGGTATGTCATACTCACGCTTGTCTCCATAATCGTACTGTGACGTGCTTCCAGGAGGCAATTCCGCACGAAAATCAACAGGATTGCCTCTTCTCCTTACGTTGAAAAAAATGACTGAATCGTTTAGACCATCTTCGTTTGTATAAACTCTCCCAACCTAATTCCTTAAAGAGCTTTTGCCTATTAGTTCCTCTCCAAGCTCCTGTAATGGCGAGAGCCGCTGAGTACTGGGTTTGTTCTAGTCTTATTGTAAAATTCTGTAACATTTCAGGATCATATCTGTGATAAATAATATCACCATTTTCCAGATGTGGGCGAATGTATAGCTTGTAGACCTGCTCAAGCACATCCCAAGATATGTATTTAGAGAGATATTTAATCATTCCTATTCCTCATCTAGCATAGTCTGTCTGATATGACTTTTAAAGTCAAGCTTAGAATCAAGTGCCAGTCCAAGATGTTTCTATTCGTCCTTCCTCATGACATCATCTAACCCCAGGTTCAAGAACGGCACCTCTTCCATTTTATCACAGTTAAGCTGCATATTCCATTGCCATGCCCATAAGCGCACTTTTTCCAGGTCCCGATTTTAGGCTCCCTGCAGCCTCCTCTTTTTCCTTGACAACCGAAGAAATAGAAGTATCATCTGCAAAAAGTTTGGTGTCGTTTTGCAGACCCTCGACTATGACATTTATATGCACAAGAAAAATAGAGGGCTAAGTAAGGAGCCCTGAGGTAACTCTGATGTAATTGTTAACCAACTGGGATTCTTTCCATTTAGTACAATCCGTTGCTGTCGATTTATCAGATAACTATGAAGAAAGTTTAATAACTTTCCGGATATTCCTTGCATTCAAGTTTATACCATAGACCTTTGTGCCGGACCCTATCAAATGCTTTTTATGGCCAAGAACACAGCTCGATTTTCCAGACTTGGAGCATTGTCGAAAGAGCTATAAATCTTATGAGCAATTGATAATAACTGAAAAATTGTTGCGTCCCCTGGTTGGAAACCCGACCGATGAAGAGTCAACCTACCCTTCTGTCGTAAATGACTATATACCGAATCAAATATCATCTCTTCAAACGTCTTTCTAAAAACCGGAAGCAACGAGATCGGCCGGTAGTTTGTCTTACATCTCCTGGTATTTTTCTTGTGAAGATGAATGACTTTCGCCTTTTTCCACAGAGATGGGTATGTACCCGTTCTTAAACATTCTTCAAAAAAGGCACAGGGGTTCAGCTATTGAAATGTCACAAGTTTTGATCATGGCAAGAGAAATTTAATCACAACCATGAGCTTTTTTGCTACCAGAGAACGAACGAGTTTATAAGCACCCTCCATTTTGATGGCAAACTGCTCCAGGCGATTTTGACTCCTTGGTATACAAGATGGGACAGTGCTACTCGTTGATGTTTCAGAGCACGTTTGTACAAAATATTCATTGAAAATGTCTGCCTTGGCCTCTATATTTGTCACAAAAAGTCCGTTTTCTAACAGTAGTGGAACATTGATGTTCTTTTTTTGTCAATTAACCTGTTCATAGTAGATCAGAATGTCTTAGTACCATTTGTGATAATTTGGGCCAAGATTAGCAAGTATAGTACATTTCCTTTGCGTTTGTAACCATTCTGGATATTTTATTTCTATCATTCTTAAGACCCCTATTCAATTTATCATTAGGAATTGAACAGTCTTACTCAAATCCAGTAGGTTAGTGATATTTGCAGAGGGCTTTTTGATCCTGATTAGTACATTTGTTTCTTTCCAGTTTGTTACCAGTTGTTCGAACCCGCCGCTGCTTGGATTTAAACACCTCGAACCACCATTCTCAATACGATATGTGGAGTCTTCAAGTGATGATGTAAGTCTTGTTTGGGGATTTACTTCAACTTGATTTCAAATATCGATGGATCTACCATAGTGCTTATACAGTACAGCATAAATTCATTCTTGAAGAAGAAGCTTTCATTGTTACACCACATAACAGGTCATTCCTTTCTTATTGGTCTCTCCATTCCTTTCTTATGGGTCTCTCTCTCGTATTCGTCACCCCGCCAGTACATTCTGTAGGTCAGTTAGCCTACGCTTTCATCGATGCAATTCTTATTTAGTTTTGGTTGTTCATTGCTTATGTGTTAATGTTGTACAGTTAGTCACAGTTGGAGTTCAGTTACCACACAAACACCATCGTCTGTCCCAGGCCTTGAGTTCCCTACACGCTATTGTGTCTTTGGTGGGTGAAGAGTTTATCAAGGAGAACAACTTCATATGCAAACTAGTAATTTGATTTCTAATCACTCCACATACTCTTCTTTCAAGTCTACCTCTACTCTGATCGTGGATAACACAGGTTAATCATAATGTTATAAAACTGTAGGATTTGACTGAGTGAATGCTCAGTATGCACGTAACAGCCACGTGATCACACTGATCACATGATGAGCCCTCCCTCTGCATGACCCGTGATAGGCCTTTCTCTCCTCGTAGACTCATCTTCCTAGGTGGTTTTACCGACAGAGAGCTTCCTTGACGAAGCTACCTCGAAGGGTCTTTCTTGATGGGCAGGCCTTTCCTAGATGGACCTTCTTAGATGGATCTAATTGTGTTTCTTTTCCATTTCTTTCCCTTGTTTATTGTGATTATTTTGATTTTTTTATCTGCAACAAATTGCCTACTAATGCTGAAACAGTAAATTGTACATTCCCTATTATTAGACAGGTGTATAAGTTTAAGTTTAGTAGCTATGAACAAGTAAAGATTGTTAAAAGAAATTATGCTTCTTTTCACATGATATCTGTTCAGTTAAATCAATGCAGTGAAAGACGTCATCAAATTAAAACCATGAAAAAATGTATAGTAGAAAAAAGCTTCTTCCATGTAGTCTGGCTTAGTTTATGTTGTCATCATCATTAAGAAGATATTTTTTCTATTTCTTTTGAATTGATCGAGCGAATTGTATTTCTCTTCAGTGCATTTCTCGTCACGATGGGTTGAATTTTAAAGCGTTTTTTAAAATTACATTTACAATTACTAAAGGTAATTTCATTCTAGGATTCTGGGGATTCTGTTGGCAGCGTGTTTCGAGGATTTTTTGGAATTCGAAAGCGTAACCAGGATGGAAGCAGTAGACTACCGACTGCTTCGACGTGTTTCAATCTTCTCAAATTGCCAAACTATAAAAGGAAAGCGATTTTACGCGACAAACTCCGTTATGCCGTTACATCTGGAGCTGGGTTTGAACTTTCATGAGAAGTTACTTGTTCCAGGTATACTATGTTCAATTTCCATTGCGATTAGACTTTGCACCAGAGGACAAACATCTGCATTTCTCGGAGACTTTGCACGTGATGAGAAAGATACAACACTGAGTACTCAATGATGCACGTTCAAAGCCGTATCGTGATTTTGGTTAGTGTAGGTTGACATTACACCGAGATCAAGCAAAGAAACAATGTGAATTAATTTTATAACGGATTAATTTTCGTGGATTTCGTTGGGCTTTATCAGATTCACAAAATTACATCCGTCTAGGAATAGACAGTTGATGATCCGAGTGAAGTAATTCCGCGCGGAAAGCGATGAAAATGCTTTAGACGTTAGTGAATTGTTCTCAAGCAAATATTTGTTTGTTTTTGCCCTCGTGCAAAAATAAACTATTACAAAATTTAACAGACTTGGCTCATTGACAAATTAGGCCCTTGCAAAAAGTATGAAAAATGTCGTCTGCTGAAGTCATTATATGCGAACCTTAATCCACTTACGGTATACCATTGATTTTCGGTTTGATTTTACGATTTTCGCAGCAAGGTATAAATGCAAACTTCCAACGAGAATAAAGCCAACTGTGAAGTCGATTCTCGTTTTTGATTTGTAAATTTTAGAAGCGTGCTTTAACTTTCGTAATATAGCAGATTAATAGGATACTTATTATAATCTTAAATGGTAATTTTTCTTTTTAATAGAGTTTACTGTTTCAGTTTTACATCTTGTTTTTGTAATATTTTAGAAATGCATATTTAAAGTGTTAATAATTTTGCAGGAACAATATGAACTCGTAAAATTGTTTAAAGATAGTACAGGTAGTTAGTGTATAATTGTTCATATGTCTCGATAATACTGTGTGAGTGATGAGCGAACAAATCATTCGAATTGAGGCAAACATCTTGTAGTGTTTGGGCCCCAGGATATTGAGAGACGGGATGTTTTGTCTGTGCCCTGCACCTAATAATTGCCTTAGCCTTTATGCTCCTCAACTGCAGTTATTGATAATGATTGCTAGATGGAGATAAAAGCCTTAGTCGATACCCTTGCCCGCCTTTTGGGATGTGACTTAATTGTATAAATGTCATGGTTGTGTTTCAGTGGGCAACATAGCCTGCTGCACGCTTGGATAAAGAATTACGCTGCTCCAGTCTTTTGATCTGAAGCAAAACAAGTGAGTGTCATATGGATACACAGTTAAAAGACGCTATCTATTAGAAAATTTTGCATAGGGAGCTCAAAGTGGTTTGTCAAAAAGCTTCAGGATTTTCCGGACCTAGAAGCTACCTTACAGTGTTGTCCTAAGCTTTGCCTCTTCAGAAAATTTTCTAGAGAATCAATAACAATGAGTCTTTACACAAAGACAGGAACTGGGAATAGAGAGACCTTCTTCACAGTCATATGGTATTTTCTCCCGTGTTTTTACCTCGATGTGTTGATAGGTTACTCAAATAACAATGACTTCGTCTTTTGTTTCTGTGTTTCTGAATTTTTCGTTTTAATTTTATATTATTTTTATACATGATCCCAGTTTCCAGTGAATTTCTATGGTCCCTATTGCGATCGGATTGCAGTGAACACAACTGCTCCATCATTCTTCTTGTGCTTTTAACATCATCTTTGATTCCACGATTGTTCCCCATTGATTGTGCCACTTAACCCATGACATCCTAGAGGCGCCTTCAGCCTCTGGTGTTGATACGTCAGATTCTTCTTGTGGATGACCATTGTTCAGGTTGCCATCGAAGCATTTCTCGTGCCACCATGCTCCACGGAATTTTTCGGCACAGTTATCTACACCTGATATATCGTTGTCTCGATCCGGTGTTGAAAAGGCCATGCCTCGGCTCCTTGCAAGCGCATCTCCGATATTCCCTGCGTAATATGTACCATATGACAACTTATAATTCTCTGATGCATTTCCAATGACGAATTTGCTGTACTTGGCGTACCCTTTGTTGCCTGCATCATTCGTTATGTCAATGCGCAAGATGATGTTTTGTGTATTGTTGCTGGTCATCCAATGTAGAGCGTCTAAGCCGAGCCAGAAGCTGCCGTCCTTGCTCCCAAATCCATTTTTGAAATCATCCCAGTTGCGATAGAATGAAGTAGCATCAATCCTCCGTTGGAACACCAGCCATCCTCCTCCGTCTGTATTCATGTCGCAATACGTGTGAAATGACGATCCATTGTTCCAGGAAACATCCACGACACCGCTTTCATTTATGCCCCATTTGTGAAGCTCTCGGCAATCTTTGAAACCTTAAAATAGCATCATTGAGTTAGACTGAATTGCAAATCAGTAAAGAAGTTGCAAAATCGAAGTTAGGAGTGCAATCGGATTTTAGTTTCGGGATTAAGTTGATTAAAGTACAAAGATATGATAGAAAGTGTGTAGACCCTCGCATTTTAAAGGGTCAATGTTGATATGTAGCTTGTTATCTAGCAGTTATCTTTAATTTTATTTCATATATTCATTTCATTCCACTTCCATGTTATTTCATATTCTTTATACACACATTCAACCCTTCAGCAATATAGTACCAAAATTGCAATGTAGAAATAGAACTATATTTATAGTAAAGGAGAAAGTTTATAAGAGGAGTATTGCTGTTCGCTCAGTAACGATATAAAGTTGTATTCGTCTCGGTGGACCACAGTGAACTCAAGCCAGAGGATCTTATTCACAAAGCTTAGAAGTAGCTAAATGATCATTTCCTGTTTTGTAAATTAACTGTGATGAGCCTCCTAGTATTTGTAATCCAAGGTCACGAAATGAAGACGTATATCGAATTACAGTGCGTTAGGATGCCTTCAGCTTGAATGCGAACCGCAAAACTGATCTCCACCAGGCGAGTTCAACAGCAATTTCGCCGCGAATTCATTGGGGATTCAGATTTCGACTTACATAGGTTTAAAATGAAAACTAAAGACCAACCGAGCTTGCTCAAATCTGAATCCCCATAGAATTCGACGAGAAATCACTGTTGAATTTGCTTGGTGGAGATCAGCATATAGGCCACAATGTCTGCGTGGTATAGCCTAATGCGAATCGATTTGGGATCTTTTATCGGTTAGCGATAGCAAGCTAAACCGTACCTTAATGCTGGCTCACTGGCATGAAATATCCTGCACAGAGTCAGCACATTACTTCTATTGTCGTCATCTAATTGTCCATACAAAACCTAGGGTGGACGCTGGGCGGAACTCTGAGCCTTTAATCAAATTAGCGTATTGTCATTTTCAACAGGTACTATTTCTACATCAAGTCAAAACTTAATTGTATATGTATTGCAACACAGGTAGCTTGTATGATTTATCTTTCAACTGTTGTTTTGTCTGGCTTACTGTGGTTTCTTTGTGATTTTTGCGTGGTCAGGCGTTGTATTTTAAAACTAAACGATGTTTTTGTTACTTTGAATACAATTTTCGCATGTTCTCGTGACATTCTTAACCACCGAGTTAGTGGAAACTATTGAGAGTATCGCACAGGCAATCAAACATAGATTGGAAATTAGTAAATATCTCATTATCTTTATCAATGCGAACTGGTTGAGCATTGGGCCTAATTGGTGGGTCAGTAATACCAATCAAGAGACTGAGAGGACAGTACTGCAAAATAGTGATTTGCCAGTTTTAGCAATCAATAGATCACGTCATTTTGTTGCTGTAGGTGGCGTGACTTAAAACAGAAAATTCTGCAACTCACTCTGATCTATAGCCAAATTAATGAAGTGAATAGAAGTCAACCCGTCATCACAGGTAACAGAAAAGATTCCAATTGCGGCAGAACTTGAATTGGCACATTGACGCAGAATGAGTTTGCCTTAAAGACACCGGGATAAATGTTATCTTGTGTAGTGTATAACAGCGAAACCCACCCTATGCCGCTGAGTGATTCAGCCACGATTAGCGAGCTAAAAAATGAATTAAACATTTTGCTTAATATTGATGAGAGAATGCTTGGATACCAATACCCTTTAATCGGATGCGAGCTCAAACAAAGATTCCTTATCTCTTTCTAGCATCGATTTTTTCTGTATTAAAATAAAGCCACCAAGGACCTTAATTAAAATTTTCTAATACTCATCAAATGCTCTGCGACCATACTCTTCCAAGTGTTGATTAGCGAGTGCACGCGGTCCATCCCTTGGCACGCTGAACAAACGGCCCTCTTGTCTGTTACGGCACTATCAAATTACGCCCGGTCCTCCTTCGGCAGTGTTGTTGTGTTGCTTATAATATCAATTAGTCTTGAATCAATGCTGGCATTTATTCACAAGTATGATACTGTTTCTTTAAGAAAAGGCGCATGACTTACAACGATTGTAATGCACTATCAATACGAAATGGTTGTCTTCAATACAGACCACTCCCAGAACACCCTCAAGTCGCGTGACTTTTTGAAAGTTTCCTCCAGTCCTAATCGACACATCTGTGCCTAGTGATACAGCTATTATCTTTTCTAACTTATGGTCATTGTTGTAGCCGTACAGTTCTGGTAACTCTTAATTCTGAAGATGTCTTTTTAGAAGCACTCGACTTAAACTATGTTCAAGGCAATTTTGGTTTTCTAACTCATTTCAACACACTCCTATCAAAAGTGTACTCGAACGGTCAGTCGGGGATATTTTTGCAACAGTTAGCTTTTGCTCGATTACTTTTCTGATAGGACTGCACTAAATCAATTGTAGTAAACTTTTCTTTCAAATTTAATCCTGATTGTTCGTTTGCGGCATGGCAACCTCTGCACTACAATATTAAGCAGTTGATAGTGCAGATTACAATTTTGACATTGTATTGTTCAACTCACCTGATCTCCTTTTCTCAATAATTTCGTCGTATCCTGAACGATTCGTACTGTTGCGTATTTCTTCGAGTACCATAGCATTCTTCTTTTTTCCTATTGTCCCACAGCCGGCCTCTCTACTGCACCGGAACATTTCTGCTGTCAAAACTGGCACATCATTACTTGACGTCTTGCTTCCACTACTTCCTTTGATCTCCTGGTAGTAAGTGCCGGCTGTTACTAGTTGAGCTGTAGTCAAATGCCGCTGAAGACAGTCCACCGTCAGGAACACAACCAGAATCATAATTGTATCGTCTTTCAATGACATTGGACGTTTCATTAGCGTACAGAATCTGAACGGAGTAGAAATCCCAGCCTCCGAGTTTAGTTAAAAAGAAGTTCAATGCAATGATAATGAATAGAACGATAAAAACACGTAGTAATGTTCTTCTATGATCACGTACGCAAAGGTGCCTTGATCATGCACTAGAGAGCCATTCAGTACGCTGGGTTATTGTGCTGATTCGGCCTTGATGCGAAATTCGAACTTGCACGTTATTCTTGATATGAAGATACAATCTTCTCTAATTTCGTAACAAACCTTGTTTCAGTCCTTTATTGAAGGAAATATCACTCTTTGGTGTACTGGTTGAAGCAGTCTCGTTCCCTTTTTTATATCGCGCGGCAGATATAAATCCTGTCACTCTGGAACACAGTAGCTCACGGCAACGTCGTACCCAATATTTCAGTACTACTTCATGTTCTATTTTCCCTGTTTCGAAATCAGCACTGTGATTGGCATTTGTGTCTGTTTCAGATAATCTTAGCCAATCATAGCCGCCTATATACCAGAAGAACACCAGTTATGACTTCATTGAAGTGTTGATGCACTATTCATGGGATGTTCGCCTCCGCTAGAATGAGAACAATTCGAATTTATCATGGAGCCAAATCTACCATAAAGACCTGAATTAGAAACACCACCCCCCCTCTCCCTCCCTCTGTATGAATCATTAGTCAGTATGCGGCGTATTTATAACACTGAATATACGGCTCAAACATCCATTCATTGCACACTCCCGTTTGCATCTCCCTCTGTTTGTCACTTCACTGTAGCAGTCAATATTGAAGGAGAAAATTTATGCATCACTAGCATTGCCCAATGAATAGGATGCGTCTTTTCCTATAGTACTTGGTGTTTGATGGAAGAGCCTTGCTGTCTCTATGTTCTCAGGGAAGACCTGTTCGGATATTGGACCAAAAACCTAAAGGCTATTACCTTCTGGAACGCATTGTTGGTGCTTTGAAAGACAAGATGAATAATGAGTGTTACGTACTTTGTGAGAAGATTCCAAACGACATTAACGGTTGATGAATCTAGTTAGTCGATGAATGCTCTGGGTGAATGAATGAATGCTTGAATGGATTAATAAATGAGCGAATGTATGAATGATTGAACTAATAAATACATCAATAGATAGATGGATGAAGATTGACAAAATAACGGATTGTACATGATTAGATAGGAAATTATGGAAAGCAAAATACGGGTTGATTTATGCAGCTAATTATAGACCATCCCAAGTGATTCCTTACAGTTGAGGGTCTAGAGTGTTGTAAGCGATATTTGTTCTATGAGAAAAAAGCCAGAATAATAAGTCCTCTGTGGGTGTTTCACTTGTTGCAAAGCATGATTGATAAATGTGTCCTTCTTTAGTCAGTATAAAATATAATGAGAACATTGTTCATCAGAATCGTTTATTTTTCAACGATCAAGACCCTTAACATCCATATGCACCTAAGCAATTCATACAGATGAAATCGAGTATCTGATTCATTCCGCTTCAGCCGCTAAATATGCATCAAATTTTACTTGCAGACAACTTCGAACGAATCTTAAGTTAATTTTTTCTTACTTTACAATCACCTGTTTTCCTAAGAAACTCTATCTGTTTTTTGTGGTTTATGCTTTTTATGTTTTTAAAGGATATGTATTGGTGCTGCATATTTTAGCTGAAGATTTCTCATTTATGCTTAGCGCAATTTAAGAATAGCTAGTTACAGAACAAACCACATCATGTGCTGTTGTGCTTATTTTGGTAAATGTCTTGCAACAGTCTCAGTAGCGGAAACTAATCTCACTTCTACATGAGGTGTTTTATGCAGATGGCCTGAAATACATCTCAGCGTGACAAACATGTACTGTGCATGTGTGGCAACATTAAAAAGACCGTGGTTTTGCTACGTACTGATCATAGGTTTATACTGCACTCACTTCTGTAATCAGTGTACACGTTGTTGTCTTATACGAAAGTCCTTTCGCCGAGTATTGAAACCTCCTTAAGGCTTCCTTGGAAGAAATGTTTTGTGCATCGATTCTAAAAGAATGATATCACGTGGAAAGACGTTGCAGTGTTGCATAAACAGACAGGCACTTCAGAAAAATTACGCAGGAATACATAGAATAAGTAACACTGGAACTATATAAAAATAAAATCAAAGAGGCAATTGGCTTGCTTGAAGACTGGAAATCTAAATTTATGGGAACAACTCTTTAGAGTATGAGAAATCCAGTATTGAACTTCCCATCCTTATTGAATAGTTGAATATTGGTTTCTTATAAACCACTAAGTTATTCACTTTTTGTTTATAAGAGCAATGCGTGTAGACTGTTTCTCCCTACTACGAGATTACGAAGGCATCAAGCAGGGAATTTAGCAGAGAATTTCTAATTTTTGAAATCTCACCTTGTGCATTACCACGGAATACAGAACTGAAGAGACCTTTGATGTCTGTGCAGCTGTAGCCATGTGCAGACAATAACTTCAATAGATGTCGTTAATGTTTCGATAGTAAAAAATAAAGCAAATACGGTGAATCGCATTGCGAACAGTTTACCGTCTGATCAATGATCTACATGCTCTACTCATATCGAGAAGAAGTGTAAACGCTAGCTTGAAAATATTAACCTATTTTATAAATAAATTGTTGCTCTTACCTGGACTCTTCAGTTTTGTGTCTTTTGCAATATCGATACCACACTTAGACTTGGTCAAGTCAACAATTTACTAAGTCACTGCAAGTATGATTATCCTTTTGAAGTATGACATTCAGAACCTGTTTATTAGCGAAGAGAATTGTCCACTTTATACAGCTAATATATAACTGTATCAAGCCACTGCCAGCAGTGCATATTCAGCACATATATGGTTACATTGCGAGTGAGGCATGCTACTACAAAGCATTTTTATTTCAATCATCTTGTCTTTGTTCGTAATTCGCATAATCAGAAGTCCCTTGTACACCACCAGCCGCCTGCATTCTTAGCTCACGATATGAATAGAAACGATGAATGTGTTTGGTAAGTATAGAAAATGGTGGGAGTTATAACATCTGAGCAGTTCAGATCTCTAGTAAGCTCAACATTACAAGGTAGAGTCAAAGAAAATTAGCTTATCTTATTGTTAAATTTGCTTGCAATCTCTTGCCGCTATCTCAAGATATTCTTTTGTTCTCAATTGTACTGGGTTATCTTGAAAATAGCAGTTTCTGTTTCAACTGCGATCGCAATCAATTTATCATCTAGAATTTGCAATGAAAACTTTAATCCGTCTGTTTGCAATGAATATCGAGGTATATACCAGTATCTAGTCATCAATATAGTTTCCATTTAGATCCTCGAGCCTGATTGGATGGTCACGCGATATTGCTGTTTATTGCATATAACCCGGCTTGATGACATCTGCAGATCACGGCTCAATAAAATGATGTGATTTGCTAATCAATTACGAATAGTCAATATCTTCTCTTGGACTAGAGATCTTTTAATCTGCGGCTTGCTCTGCTACAGTCTGTATAAACACCCATATACATCCGATGCTGGGCAGAGAGACAGTGTTGCAGGTCATCTTGCAACAGCCATTCTGCTAGATGTGTTCTAAAGGCTAGTTCGAAAACAGCAATATTGGCCTTAGTTGCTGAAGTCGCAATTGGTGTTGTGTGTATTTGCTGTTGTGTGGATAGCGATCAAGCACCTGAGAGCCATTTGCATGAGAAAATTCAACCAAAGTTTAAATGTAGGAATATTTCACGTGTTAAAATGAGATTTTTCAACCCGGGAAAAACAGATTTGTGCTTACATGGAAATGTTGCCTCTGGTTAAAATTTCAACCCGTTTTGAGATGTTCTCATATAAACACTTACATTAGTTTTCTCTACCGGCCGAGCTGAGATTCAACTCGGATTGAATTCGACACAGGTTCACATTTCCCATGTAAGCGGTTTTCCCATGATGGAGTCGACGCAAAACTCACGCAAAACGACGCAAACCAAAATACTCTTCCCTGGCTTTGGTTGTTTATTGTAAATATATATCTTTAGTGCACTATTAAAAGTATTTAGAACGTTCGTAAGTAAGTTAGCTTTAATTAGCAGTTATAAGCAAAGATAACATTCATTCGACTTTAAGGGAAATAATTTTAGATAACAAACTCTTCAGTGCACAAAGGGCCAGTATGATGATCGAAATGAACCTACTAGAATATCCTCATATGTAAATTTAATTGCGCCAATCATGAGACATGAACAATACTAATTTTAATAGCTAATCAATGACTAAAGAAATTCCAGATACGAAAAGTTCACTCCTTGAAGATAATATTATATTCAGCTATTTTCTCAAAATTGGTATTTCGATTCTTGCCAGTCCTCTGAGCCAAATATTCGACCTATCTGTGTCGCAGGGGATATTTTGTTTTTTTTTTATGCTCATAAAAATTACA
>OZ025274.1:3779867-3839867 GCA_964019165.1 Mastigias papua | reverse complement strand
GCGTTCCTTCTGTTTATATGGCTTCGGCTGTCTAGCTTTGATGGAAACATACTCCAAAACATCCAAAACAGAAACAGGTAGAGATGACCTGTCTCTGCCAAATAGAATAGCGATATCATTTTTTCACGAAATTAGAAGAGCAATGTCATCTTTCTATTCATACACATCATATTTTTGACACAAAAACTATATTGATGACATGTTCCAAATAATCTACAGAGTCAGGTCATTTTGCATGCATCTTGATCGTATCGGAGTATGCTTGTATCAAAGCTAAAATACCACTGCTGTATAAATGGAGGGAGTTCGTTGCCGTCTTGGTGTTGGCTTGAATTGGCTTATCAGCTATGTAAGTGACCAGCTGTAAATAAAGTAGTGATGATAGTAATAATAATACTTATCGGCTAGCTTGTCCACGTCATCGACTGGCTCCTTCGTGCTGGCCTTTCGTGATTGGCGCAATTATAAATCCACAACTAGGTATGTATGTATTTTATTAAGTTCATTTCGATTGTCGTCATGTCATAACATACTCGGGGAAATGTCAATGCCTTGCCATGATGCTTGCTTTTTCAAGGCAAAGTTTTCTCTCTTATAAATTAATAAACTTTATCCTACGTAGAATTTACCACTAAAAATGGAAGATGATTTTTTGACAAGTTGTTTCATTTCTTGGAAGTGACTACTGTCGTGAAAATTGAGTTCTCATTTCATATCAGAATGATGATTTCATATCTGGCTCTTTTTCTCGTTAGCATTAGTCAAATGATGAAGTCAAATGATGAAGAAATGTCTGAAGTACTGGCGTACACACAGTTGACTAAACACAACCCACTTTAGCCTCGTTCCCGATGTCAAACTTCTCAATCATTGCTCACAACAAACATCCAGGCCCAACCGAAGTAAAGATTTCGACTGTTCTCTGCAGCTTTGAATATATCAACAAATTTGAATGTAAGTAGCAGTGAAAATCGATAGTTTTCCTCATTTTGTTTTTGTAGCTAGCTTCGTCCGGTTTTCCATTGAATTGATTACCTGATAGACTTTTGGAGTCTATTTCCTTCCATCTGGGAGGCCTTGTTGCGGCCACTTTTCGGGTCCAAAGTTCAAGGATCTGTTTTACATAACAAATTTCCCAGGATTTAGAGCTAGACTTCAGAATATCACGTTGCAAATAAAAGTAGAACTGGTTTTTCACAGGCGTGTACACATTATTTAGAGGTACGAAGTATATTTTGTGATCGAAGTTAGGTTTTGTGTAGCTTAATTTTTCAAGAAGTGTAGGCCCACTGACGTAGATACCAACTTCATTTATTTTTGAAAATACACAGGATAGGGTGTAATTTCTAGTATATAGACTAATTCATTTTAGGTAGTGGATAATAAAGGAAAGTTATAGTATTTGAAAAAAGCTTATTGCTTTGGCTGTATCAATCAGCAAATAAAGTGGACCATGTAAAATAGTTTGCTGGGACAGAGACTTGTATCTCTCTTTATCGATATGTTAGCACCAATTTTAAAGCTAGTTTATACAGTGAACTTACTTTTTCTAAGTAGATAAGTGAGGTGACAGCTAGTCCATTATTTTCTGATAGTTGTTGCATTTTGTAGGAGAGAGGGCCACATATTTAGGCCTTTGTAATCAATTTTAGTTTATTTATGAGAAAACCAGACTATTTGTCCGATAATTTATTGATAGCTACCTTCCTGATGTCAGAAATGCTTTCATGCATAATTGTATCAATAGGGGTAGGTGGAGCATAATTTGTTTGGGGGGGGGGGGCATAGAATGGGACTATTCAGAGTCGTGCCTTTTTTAGTGCTTGAATGTCATGGCAGTCTAGCATATGGGGTATTAGGGAATAGGATTTATCACAAGCATCTGTCCACAAAGCAAATACAATAATCCTCAAAAGAGCCCCCTGAGGGCTCATTTATTTTTGATACTTTTTGGGTGGGTCATAGTTGAAGGGGGCTTACAAGTTTTTTGACATATATTGGATAAAGAGCTCATTGTCAAAGCCCCTATTCTCTTTAATTTTGAAGGAACAGTCTAAATTTAAATATTAGTCTTTCTTCCTCAAAATCTTCATGATCATCTGGGGTGGGGGCTTATTTGAGGGAGGCTTATTTACAGTCTGAAGTTCTAGCATGGGGCGGATTCATGAGGAGGCTTTTTTAGAGGGGTAATTTGAGGATTTATGGTAAGAGACATAGTTGCCAGAACTGACTTTCAATTTAGTAGGAACTACCCCCAAAAGTTATATATGGTGTTGATCTTGCTTTTCACAGTTCCCCATTCTAGAATCAAAAATTTAAGAACCCTTGTTTTCATAGGCCTTGATATTTAGTGCATATTACTTGTTATTTCTCTTATTCCTAGCACCTCTTCAGTATGTGAACTGTTGCTTGTGATAAGCCCTATTCTCTGATGCCCCTTATGCTAGATTGCTGTGACTCAGGCTGTAATTAAGTGAAGCGAAGAAAACTGTTAGTGTTTCCATGAAGGCTATAAACTTGTCAATCACAAGTTTCATTTGATTAAACTGAGCTAACATACTTGTGAAAAATTGGCATGATTGCAACAATACTTCACCCATTTGTGATATTTTAATTAGAGCCCCTTTGTCAAAAGTTTTAGAAATCACCACTGCTTTAAGTTCTAGGATGTGTACTAACATGTTATCTGTTGTTTTTCCTTGAAGCTAATATACTAGCCATTAGTTATTGTTAACTTGATAGAGGGGTATTGGAACTTAGAAAAGGGGAAGTTATATTCCCAGTTCTAGAACTTTCTAGAACTGGGAATGTAGCTCCTCCTTTTTTACTAAGAAGCTAGTATATTAGAAAACAATCAGACCCATGGGTCAACTAATGGAGGTAGTGGAGTGCAGCCACCCCTTGATCAAATTAGTTGATTGTTTGGGCAGGGTTTTTGGCTGCTCATGCATTAGTTCAGAAGTTCTGGAGAGTTTCATTCAACTCACTCTTTCATTGCTGCTTCTTCCACCAGAATATTATTAAGATTAAAGAACATGAACAAAATTGAATGTTCTAGAGTGTTTGCTCCCATCTTTTGGCTCAGTTCCAGTTTCTGGACAAACATTCTCTTTTATCAAGCAAGCCATGCCCTTTTGCTGGGCATCTGTGCATCATACTTTCCTAATGAAAACAATAAAGTTTCACCCCTGTATGTCTCAAAGATTTAATGTGGAAGATGCTTTTTTAGCCATTCTAGAGGTCAAGTCAAAACAGGCCTCCCAGACAGCATAAAAAAAGAAAAGCATAATTTTATGCTTAGGATAATTTTTGGTAAATTGGTATGAAATATAGTAACTGAGTATAAATTAGCATAGAATTTCATAGGCATTAAGCTCAATAACTATTTTTCCATACCGTATCCTTGAAGAGATACTGGCAGAATATAGTTGTACTTGTGTAAGCAGGATCTGAGGATTGATGTTGAGAAATGATGGTAATAACCCCCTGCACAATATTTTGATGTTGTGCAATTTTAGATGAAGATGAGATCAGATTATCTTTGTGGGGGATTCATTCTCTTGCCAGCATGTAAGGAAAAGAGAAGAAAAAGAGCATTTCTTCAAAATAAGAAAGCTATTCACAGGACATGCATTTCATAAGCATTTTGATTTACCTGCAGGCTCGTATCTGCCAGGGGGTGTGGGAGTGTACTTCAGTTTTCCAATTGCCCTAAGATTTTCAGAGTGCTGTGTTTCCCAACTAATGTCTCAAGTTCATTTGAGTCATAAATTCAGTTTTCGCAAATGATACAACTTTTTCTGATTGGGCTCTCTTTCTCAGTATGAAATTCAATGATGAAAATAAGAACATTCTATTTTCTAGAAGGGCATTTTCCGATGTTTTAGAGGGGGTCACCTCGCAAATTGTTCTGGGGGCAAGCCTCCAGACTCCCAAGTTTAAGTGCTATAGCTATGACAGATTATATTGGCACATAATCTTTGCTCCATTGGTGAATGTTTTTGACATGCAAGAGTTTCAGGCACTGAATTTGGTTTGTACATAAACACAGTCCTGTTCAGCTGTCTGCAGGCCTGCCTTGCAACAGTAAAGTGCCATAGTGAACATGGATAGTAGGCAGTAGTATGTGTTCATAAAAGTTTGGCCTTCATTCAAAATGATTATTGGCCCTTTGTTAGTCGGAATTTTTGAGCTCTTCACACCTCAAAATGTTCCTCAATGTACATCCCTGTTTACCTGTATCCTTTCTTTTATGTTATTCATTCCTATTCGTTGTTGCTAGTTGCTGGTTGGTTTTCCTATTTCTACGTGGTTGTTTGTTTGTCTCTTTCACCTTTAACCGCATTAGCTTCAAGCCTCTTACCATTGGCACAACTTAATTCAACCTATTTGATAAAATACCACTTGGATTCCATAAAATAGTATGTAATGTAAGAAATATTATCATAAATTAGCATAAGTTCATTGAGACTGTAGCATAAAATGGCATAAAATATGATAGAGAACGGGTATAAATTCATGAAAGAATTTGTAAATTTTGACTGAGAGGTCTGCAAAAGATTTTCCCTGCTTCAGTCCCAATTAAGAAACATCAAGGCTAAAAGCAGGATGCATGCTTTTTATAGAAAACGATGTGTAGGGGCAGTGGCTTAGCCAGGGGGGACGGAGGGGGGCAGTTGTTCCTCCAATGATCAAAGATATATTGTCTGAAAAAGCACACTCTGGGCACTTTGGAAGAAAAGTTTGCAGCTCAGCACTATGAAGGATTTCGCTTTCTTTTTAGTTTGTTAAGAAGACAGAAGATGAGTCTACTACGAAATGGAATCCGTGCCTTAAAGAGGCCACTTATGAGTGCTGGTTCTACTACAATTCTTAGAAGCACCAGAAGAAGTGTCGCTACAACCTTTGCAGCATTTCAGCAAACTGCTACAAATACTGACCCATCAAAGCTGAGAGAGGCTTGGAAACATGATAAATTCGATAAAGAAAAGATGATTGCATTGTTAGACCATGACAACCATGACATGCGGAAGGAATTTCGCCAGTTTGTCAGTGACCCAGTAATGGTGCCAATATATAATATCGCCTTGGCTGAGGAGAGGGATATAGCAATGCGAAGGTTGCAGAGAATTTGTGATGGGGGCTTTATATCTGTTTTGGACTTTGTTAACAATCCACTTCGCATTTTTGCTGCTCACGAATTGGCCGCCATCATAGACCCGGCCATGACTACAAAAATGACGGTACAGTTTAATCTCTTTGGTGGCACTGTTCTTAAGTTAGGTACAGAGCGACACCATGACCTCCTCCTCAAAGGAATTGACACATTAGATGATGTGGGTTGCTTCGCGCTGACTGAATTGGGTTATGGCAACAATGCAGTTGAGATGGAGACGACAGCTATCTATGATCCTAGCACAAAGGAGTTCGTTGTTAACACACCGTCAACAGTTGCACAAAAGTACTGGATTACAAATGGTGCTGTTCACGCCAAATGGGCAGTGGTCTTCTCACAGCTTTATACCGGTGGCAAATGCCATGGCATTCACGGTGTTCTTGTGCGCATACGGGACGATAATCTCAAGCCAATGCCCGGCGTGCGCATTGAAGATATGGGCTACAAAATGTCCGGCAATGGTGTTGACAATGCCAAGTTGTTCTTTGATAATGTCCGTGTCCCGCGTGAGAATCTTTTGAATCGTTACTCTGACGTCAGCGAGGACGGCACATTTACGAGCAAGATTGATGGCAACAGAAAGAGGTTTCTAACCGTAGCTGACCAGTTGCTGTCAGGCAGGATATGCATTGCAAGCATGTCGGTAGGTGCAAGCAAAGCTGCCTTGACAATTGCCCTTAGGTACTCAGCAACCCGATTGACAGTAGGACCCAAAGGGAAATCAGACACTCCTATTTTATCCTATCAACTCCAGCAAAGAGCCCTTATTCCTCTGCTTGCCAAGACATACGCGGTCAACTTGGCTTTGGATTATGTGAAAGACAGATGGGCTTTCCAGAACAAGGATGGCTCTGAGCATGCTGATATAGTCACAATGTGCTGTGCAATAAAGCCTATGGCCTCATGGCACTGCGAGGAAGTTGCTTCTGTTACAAGAGAGAGATGCGGTGGCCAAGGCTACCTATCGTGCAATCGCTTTGGTATGTTTGTAGGGCTTGCACACGCTGCTATGACTGCAGAGGGAGACAATGCCGTGCTCATGCAGAAAGTTGCCAAAGAGCGACTGACAGCATTCAGGCCCAAGAATTTGGAGCCCCCAGTTGCCGATCTTAAGGACTTGAGCTATTTGCATTATTTGTTGGAAAATAGAGAGCAGCTTTTGTTTATGATGCTGGGTGGCAAATTGATGGAGGCTGGCCCAAGTGGTCTCTACCAGTCGTGGATGCTTGAGGAGAGTGACTTAGTTCAGGCTTGCGCTAAATCCTACGCAGAGCGCCTTACTAGCGAGAGATTCACAGAGACATTGAAAACTGTTGATGAGTCACTGAAGCCTGTCCTGACAGAACTGTATCATTTGTTTTTGTTGGACATTTTGGAGAAGGACCTCGGCTGGTTCATACTGAATGGTGGACTTCAAAGTGACCTGGCAAGGCAAGTTAATGCCGTGTCTGCAGAGCTTTGTCGGTCAATAGCCCCACATGCTTTAGATCTCTGCGACGCCTTCGCAATTACAGATACAATGCTTTCAGCGCCAATTGCCAACGATTGGGTTGATTACAACGTCGATGACAATCAAGGAGAGGTGTTTGTTTCTGTTAAATGACATTGCCAAACTGAAGCTTTTTACATTGCTATGTGTATTTGATGTCTAGCCAACGTTGATGCTGGCCGGGTTGACGTATTGTAGTAAACAAGTTTTTTTCATAGTTAACATGGATAATTACATTCTCTTGTTGGCCAATTATGTGAGATTTTGTAAGATTTTCACTTTCCAATCGAGACTAAAGTGTGTCAAATTGCCGCTTACAGGAGTTTCTTAGAAGTGCTGCAAATTAATTTTTGCTTGTCTCTTTGCATAAATTCCCATTACTGTTTTGTTCAAGCAAATTAGTTTTGCTATGTACGTACGTACAACTGACTTTAGCAGTGATTTTTGAGCCTCTCTTTGCTTTGAAGACATTTGAAGACGTTGAAGATTGATGACACCTATCGATGTTGCTTGGTTTGTTAAGTAGCGTTGGTCATGAACTGTCTTGCTTGGCAGATGGGAGGGTTGGTAGTAAATAGAGTTTTTGAATTGTGTCTCTTTCTATTGGTCCTTACGTATTTGTGCTCTCATACATTCGGGATTGTAATTTGAAGCACCATAAGCAAGGTGCCCTCTCAGTCTTAATAGATTTGCAATCGTTGCACACCGGAAATACCACTTGAAGGGGGAAGGGGTTGCGAGTCACTTTGACATCAGAAAGATAAGTGATTTAGCGAAGCATAGTTTGAGTCGAGAGAAGTTGGCGTTGAAACCTCCTACGAGAAATACTCCTTTATCCTATGTTCATTGATCAGTGAAATGTTTTTCATTTTTCCTTTGCTGATTTTGTTAAATGCTAGTTGTGTAGTAATAGCGAGATTTGTAGTTGCGTATCAAATAGCAAATATGATATCACAACTTCCAAATAAAATAAACTTTTTTCCATAAGGCAATGATGCATATAAGCCTATGACAAAGTAAAATTTTTCTGCGATTTAATGCGATATCCAAATATTAGTTACCTACACGTAGCAATGTGATTTATTTGTTGCAATGTTTACAATGTTTACAGCATAGTAGAGTTGTAGAATAAATCAATTCTTACTTGGTTAAGGATCAAGCGATGCGGCTATTACTGTAGGTTCATTTTAACCTTATCATACTACACTGCCGTGTCCAGGCTGACGCTGATAGCAATGGGTTTCCGCTCATTTCTGTCTTTGCCTACACCCTTCATATTCTTTATCTTATCGCACATTTGTACGTCCTTTCTTCTCTATCTCATCCCTATTCTTCTCCTTCCGATCATACCAAGAGAGCAAATGCGTTCTACATTATTATTATTATTATTATTATTATTATTATTATTATTATTATTATTATTATTATTATTATTATTATCATTATGAAAGCTTCCAACATTGCCATAAGATGCACCTATTTCATTTTCTGTAGACGAAACAAATCTTGGCCAGGTCCGGAGCTACATGACTTTTAATTGCTAATTTGTATATTTGCTGCTTCTAATTTCATTGCTAATATTTCTTTCAGTCTCCTTACATTATAACATTTGATTAAATATTATTTTTGTATAGCAGACAAGCCAGTTATACACTACCTAACAGTAGAGAGGTGTATGATTGTATGTAACTGTAATGTTATTGTCATGATATTATGAAGTTTCAAAAAAAAAATTAAAAATATTTAAGGAGGGTTGCCCTTCAGCTACAGCTGCTTTTCAAGGGGCCCTCCATTTAAATACAATACATGTTTTGAAAAATAAATTTGAAAAAAAAATGCCTAATTACAATGTCTACTACCTAAAAGCGATATACCGTTATATAAAATATTATTTACAAAATTATTAAAGATACAATGATAAAAGTACAAAACATATATTGGTAAAAAAAAAAAAAAAAAGAAAAAAATAATTTCAAGCTATATACAATTCATGCATCATGCATCAAAGACGTTTTAAAGGAGGCAAGGTTAGGTGCTAGCTTCGATTCTGTTGGTAGGCTGTTCCACATTTTCGAGCCCTTGTAGGAGAAGCCCTTCTGCCCATTAGAGGAATTCCTCTTTGGCAGCTTGAGATCTGTGGCAGTATTTCGTAGATTATACGTGGCCTCAGAATAGTTTGCAACCAACATGTCGAAGAGGTACTGAGGGGCAAGCCCATTTCTAGCTTTGTAGACAAGTACTTGCGTTTCATATTGGATAAGTTCTTCGATCGTTTTCCAACCTAGGCCCATGATTAAAGGTTTGCTAGGAGCATCAAAATTGCTTCCAGTTATTATTCTGGCTGCGCGATTCTGAAGCTTCTGTAGTTGCTGTAATTCAGTAAGTCCACAGACACCCCAGACTGCGCAACAGTAGCGAAAATGTGGATCGACCAAACCAGTGTACAGATTTTTAAGTGACTCAAAAGGTAAAAACCTTTTGGCATACCTTATCAGCCCAAGAGATCGAGAAATCTTTTTCGATACTTCTTGAATGTGATTCTTCCAATCAAGAGTATTGTCAATATGGACTCCTAGATACTTAGTGCATTGAACAACATCGAGATCATTATGCCTTATATGCAGATGTAATTGCTCAGCTTGATTTTTCAAGATTGCAAGCTTCCGTTTAGTAGAAATTACCATGGAGTGCGTTTTAGCAACGTTAAGAGAAAGCTTGTTTCCCCGCAACCATTTATCAAGAGCTAGAAGGTCCTGGTTTAATGCCCTGTTTAACTGGGACATACTATGATTTTGTAGACTTAGGCTAGTGTCATCAGCATACATGTACACCTTAGCGTTATTAGTGATTTTAGGAAGGTCATTGATATAAAGTAAAAATAATAATGGGCCAAGACACGAGCCTTGAGGGACACCTATATCTATATTTTGAACTTTAGAATCCACACCATTAACCCTTGTAAACTGGGAGCGATTAGAGAGGTACGACTTAAACCACATTAGCTCCGAAGAGTGGATACCGTAGTGAGCAAGCTTTTGCACTAGGATTTTGTGATCAACTGTGTCAAAAGCTTTTTTCAAATCAACAAATATAACCCCAACATGTTTTCCCACATCTAAGCTGCTGTACCAATCATTAGTACATTTCAAAAGAGCAGTGGCTGTTGAGTGAAGTGATCTGAATCCAGATTGACTCGGAGCTAAGAGATTATTCGAGTTTAAATACTCATAAAGTTGGTTGTACACTAATTTTTCAAAGAGCCTTGAAACGACTGGGAGGACTGATATTGGCCTATAGTTTTCTTTGGCGCTTTTATCTCCGTCTTTGAAAATAGGAATAACTCTAGCAATTTTCCAAAGAGAAGGAAACTCCCTATCCTCTAAGGACTTGTTAAACATGTACGCTAGCGATTTGACGATGTAAGGCAAGGCAAGTTTCAGAAAATAACTAGAGATATTGTCGTTTCCAAAGCCCTTAGATGTTTTTATTTTACCAATGGCATCCCTAATATTTTGTTCGTTAATCTTTGTAAATTTCATCGTTTTATTACCTTCATTTATCCTGTAGTTACCAACTAAAAGGGGGTTTGGAGATGGATCAATTTTATCAGCTAACTCTTTGCCAATAGTGCAAAAGTAATCGTTCATCTTGTTTGAGATTTCATTTTTCTCATGGATTTCAATGTCTCCTACACTAAGAGATGTGATGTTGGTTGATTTGCTGCGCTTATTGAGAAGTGCGTTAGTTGTCTTCCAAGTTTCTTTCATATTACCTTTGCACTCAATAATCTTGTTAGTGAAATATTGCCTTTTTAGTGTGACATTAAGGTTGTTTACTTTATTACGGGCTGTTTTATATCTACCCATCATGGCTGGAGATTTGTGTTTAATAGCAGCTTTTTTAAGTCTATCCCTGGATTTCATCAAGGACTTAAGCTCATTCGTAATCCATGGAGAATTCTTATCAGAAACCCTAATCTCTCTTATTGGAGCATGCTTTTCAATAATAGCAGAAAATACGGATGACCATTCTCTAATGATAACATTAATGTCACTAGATTTACTAACAACATTCTCCCAGCAGACTCTTGAAACATCGGCTATAAAAGCCTCATGGTTAAATTTTTTCATATTTCTAGTTTTAATCATCTTATGGCTCCCACCAACGGCAGCGTTGAGTTTCCGTTTGCAAAAGACCATGTAATGGTCGCTCAACGCTACTTTATGTACCCCCGAATCTAGAACATTGTCCGTGCAAGTCGTAGCTATATGGTCAATGAGTGTAGATGTTGATAATGTGACCCTAGTTGGTTCTTTAATAATCTGTTTAAGACTGAACAGCTGGTATAAATTAAGTAAATGCCTGGAATTGCTATCCGACGAAAGTCCCTCCAATTCCTGGGATAGATCGCAGTTTATATCACCCATAAGAATGATTTCCTTGCCCTCTTTATCAAGATATGAGAGAACTCTTTCTGATTTTTGAAAGGTGCAAACTGGATCGTGTGGGGGCCTATACCAGGCAACAAAGAGAAAAGATTTGCATTTTAGTGGTTGGATTTCAATGCAGAGTAACTCAATATTTTCAACAGGGATATCTTTCCTGAGTAGGAACTTAAGGTTATCTTTGACATATATGGAGATCCCGCCACCACAGCGAGATCTATCAAGGCGCAGCTGCTTATACCCATTGATGTCTGTAATTTGATGTTCGATTGAGTAATCTAGCTTAGTCTCGTTTAATGCTAATATATCTAATCCCATACTGTTCACTAGAATTTTAACTTCGTCCAAGTGACTTCTTAGCCCATTAACATTCAGGGATGCCATCATTAAACCCTTTTTAGATTTAGTTATACTATTAAATATGTTATTGGTTTTTTGACCAAGGGAATTCAGTTTAGAATGGCTAGCACCAACCTGCGCTCCTCTAGTGTGCTTGTCACCCGCTAAACGAGTGAGCATGAAGATTGCTTGCAAACAAATGATATCCCTCAGGGGTAAGATGCATGCCCCATTTATCTATATGTTTGAATGCAATGTTAGAATTGTTAAGGAAGTCCCAACCATTTGAAAAGCAGTTACGCTCCAGCGCAGCATTAGACTCAACGATGTATAGATTTTTCGGTGTGTCATACTTCTGTAGGAGAATCGAGGATACAATTATTCGAACGTTGGGGTTGACCTCCTTGAGCCTTTTACATGCCAAAGTAATGTTTTCTACAACCTTTTCTTGACTAATGCCTTTACTAATGTCATTACTGCCCACGTGTATAACAACTTCATCAACATTTGGTAAGATACTATTGACTGATCCCCTATGTTTCGAAATGAGTTGACCACTTAGTAGACCTCCGATACCTTTGGCAATAAAACAGTTGGCGAGAAAATTCGATTCACCAACTCGTCGAACATGAGAGTCTCCTAGAAGGAGAACCTTCTTTGAAGCATTAGATTTACTATTATTATCGTAACTTTCGTCATCTTGCTTCGGATTAATTTTCCTGGTAACACTGCAGATGTTACTGCTTTTGGATGCCACTTGGGAGCCTTTGGAGGAATGAGAGTTGCTTTTTTTGCTTCTGCTGTTCCTTTTGTTCTTGCCACTATTGTTCCATTCGCCATGGTATATTTGATTGTTGGCGTTAACATCAATATTCCTGTTATTGTTGACATTGTAATTGTGGTTTTTGTTTTTAATATTTGTTGTCTTCTTGTTATAAGATGTTTGTTCTCGTTCTTTTTTTGCACTGTTGGGATTTATTTTGGTGTTTAATTCTGATTTATGTCTAAGATATTGCTGATGTTTGCGAGCTTGGACTTCTTTTAATTGAGTGGCTAAGTCATGCTGTATTTTATCTTTTTTACTGTTCGAGTGGGCGATAGGATCAATAGGGTGTATCTTTGTGCTTGGAATTTGTTCGTATTGTATGTTTGTTTGTTTGTTCGAGGTGGTATTAATCAGCTCCAATTGGGTATTCAACTTTAATCTCAGGTCACAGTTTTCTTTAAGGAGCCTTTCGTTTTTAGAACCCAATTCATCAATCTTTAATTGGAGGCCCCTTATATCGTCTGTCAGCTTCCCCACGATATTTAAAAATACCACGAAGTCTTTTTTCTCGATAGGGCTGTTTTGTCCATTGAATTGTAGTTCAGCACGCGGGGTAGGAAACTCAAAATTATTGGGATCATTTAAGTTAACAGAAACGTCAGATTGATCATCAAGTTCAACAAGTGCTTCAGGGTCTTCAATATTAGAAATGTAATACGATTCATTACCTTTGGGAGTCTTAGAAACACATATCATACCATTATTTACCAGAGAAGACAGGGTCTTGCGAAGGCGTTCGGTGGTTAGGCCACTCGTCTTCGAAGCTTCCTTTATGATGTTTTCTTCATGTGGCCGTTTTTTACAGATTTTTCTGATGCGAATGATAGCTTCATACAGCGCCCTCTCCCCTGTTACGTCTTCCATGCAAATTACACTTGTATCCATTAGCACTTGTATCACTGTTTAATTAATTCTTAACACACGATATGTTCACATCGAACAGCGAACCCTTCTTTATCTTATTATTCTTCTCAAGATATTATTCCTTCTCAAGATACAGCCCAAAACCCAAGCTGCCTTTTCTTGACAATTGTTATCAACGCTCTTATCTCCCACTCCTCGTCTGCAACACTCCCTGCATAGCTTTTTTCTTACCATCTGCAGCATTGGTGTCAACTCACGTTCACCGTAGGGACCACATCAGCTTTTGGTAGGCCTGAAAGGGCCACTACACTTTATTACACTCTTAGACAACTCTTTATGTACCTTAGTGTTCAAGTCAATGGAGGGGGGACTACCAAAATATAATAAGCATCATATTGCCAAATAGTAAGGTAAAGCTGCCTGTTCTTGAACTTTGAGATTTCATGATGCATATCTTTATGACACATCATTAGATTCATGCACAAGCTATCGCTCGTCATATAAAATGTTGTAATGGATCACATTTGGCCCGTAGACCTTGAGGTTTAGCACATGTGATCTACAGAATCGCATCTTTCCTCCAAGGAAGCACATTTCTGCCTCTTCCAGTCTTGTTTTCCCCATCTCCCTGCTATTTGTCCAATTTTCACATTGTTTGATGATACACTTCATTTATGTGCTACGTTTGTGCAACTGTTCGTACCGCTAAAATTTCAGTAGCTACAGTAGTGCTTTGTCATTGTTAGAATGTTTGACTCTGTATAAAAAGGTAGATTAATCTTATCAACAAAATCTTTCAAATTTTCCAAACAAGTTGGGAGGTTGGATTCCATATTTGTTGTTGCTGTGCACGATTCGGATCCCGCCCACATTCGTGCCTGTCAGCTCAACCACACACCAGTTAGCCTCATGTAAACAAAGGCGGGATATTTCTATGGCGTACTGAAGATGGCTGCCACAGAGATTCCTGTTGAAGCTAAGTCAACCACAATCGCAAAGTCCAATAGCGCAAAATGGCAAGTGCTGTACGAGTTTGATACCGAGGAAGTAAATCGATTGCGTCAAGACGATAAACGAGAGAAAAATTGGAAACGATGGGGTCCCTATCTTTCCGAGAGGCAATGGGGAACTGTCCGTGAAGACTACTCGCACGATGGCAATTGGTGGGTTTAGTGAATCTTGTATTCGTGAAATGTGCAATGTATGGATAAATACTTGACAATATAATTGCTTGACGCGTGTAATTGCTTTCAGTCATGCATGCGAGAGGAACAGTACTATTTGCAAGATTGTTTATGGAGACAAATGTAGCCATCCATAACGAATTTTGAATTGGCTATTGTCCTTCTCTTTATATTGTACATAATGAGAAGTTATGACAGTTTCAAAAATTTGCCATGGGCCCGCAGAGCCATTGCTTTCAATTTCAAATCACTTCTATGTTTTCAGGTATATATATTGAGCTGTGTCTTCAGCTATGTAAACCTTGATTTTCTTAGTTGTTCTTTCCATGACTCAGGCAAATTATGACTATTTCTTACTTTCTGTCAGTTGCCGTAATGATGTGATTACTGCAAAAATTTAGGAACTTATTTCTGATACTCGCTGTGTTTTAGTTGGGAATACTTCAGTCATGACCAAGCACGGTCTCGCGCATATCGTTGGGGTGAAGATGGTTTGCTAGGCATAACAGACAGAGAGTGCAGACTTTGTTTTGCCTTGGCTCTATGGAATGGCAAAGATCCCATTTTAAAAGAACGACTTTTCGGTTTGACAGGTCCTCAAGGTAATACATAGTGAGTTCTCTTTTTGAAATACAGTATTCCCTTATTGTTTCTTGCACATATAATGGAGAATATACGTAGGTGAGTTAATAGAGTTGTTAAGAGCACAGTTACTGCAGGAATCAGGCGTTGAGAATGTCCAGAAACAAATTGGAAATAGTATATCAGGGCATGTGAGTGTCCTTTTTTGTATCTTTGATATATATCCCTAGCATACTAAACTAATCTAACTGTACACAATATTGAGCTCCTTGTATATTTCTGACTTATGGCCTAACTGAAGTTCCCAGACCACTTAACCATACAATCAGCTCTATTAGCACATTGATTTACTTGGCACCCAAAGTGAATCTTCCAAGCAGTGCAAATATTGCAAAGTAGTTAAGGAAATACCTTTTTATATATTTTAAGGAAATCATGGAGAAGATGTAAAAGAGAACTATTATTATCTGGATTCAACTCCAACTCATTCTTACATGAAAGCTTTGTACAAATACCCTCAGAATGAATATCCATATAGCTTATTGGAGAGAGAAAACAGAGAAAGGGGAATACATAGGCCTGAGTTTGAGCTTAATGATACTGGTAAGATTTCTGTTTTCATGTATACTCATTCATATTTGCCAATTTATCAATCTCCAGAAAATGAATAGAATGCCATGCAGCTATTGCTAGCAGTTATGTTTAAAAATTTACCAACAAAGCTATGTATAAATAGTAAATATGACAAAGCTACAGCAAATTCAAATATACTTCATACTTCAAGAAGGTTTGTAAAAATAAAAATCTTTGGAAGCCAAACATAGATGTACACAATTACATAGAATACAAATACATAAAAATACAAAATTATGTTCATTTATTTATCTCCTTTATTTTCTTCTCATAAGTCATATCAACTCTCTCATTGTAGTAGTTAGTTAATTGTTGTACCTAAAACAAAAGTTATAAAAGGAGTTCAAGCAATACTAGTCAATTTTATCATGACCAGCTATCTTTATGAAAAGAAATGTGCCAGTACTCATAGGTCCCTAATAAACAGGGGGATACTTATAATCTTTATGTTTTCTCCAGCCCCTTAGTGCTCATTAGGATGCCCTGTCTATTAGAGCTCATTAATTCAAAAATGGTCAGGAGGTTTGTTCCTTAAGAAAAGGAATTTCTTTTTTCACTAAATGATAGTGTATCTTTCACCATATGAATGCATCTTTTGATGTTAGTCAGAAATGCAATAGGCAGGTGATAGCAATTAGCTGGCCCCCCCCATTTATTAAACCCCCCTATTTAGTAGGTTTTAGAAATACTCTTTATCCCCCATTTATAAAGACCCCCAGTATTAACTCTCAGTATACCCTTCATGCCAGCTAGGTTAATCATCCTTAGGAACCCTACTTAAATAACCAGCTAGACTTGTGCTTCTTTAAGCCCTGTGCAAAAAGTCTAACATTTGGTCCAACATTTCAACTAACATGATATCAGGTAAAATGTTGGATTGTTTGCACACATTGTCTGGGCACCTAACACTGTATGTTGCAATGTTATTCAATGTTTAATCAAGATAAAATATTTGGTCCAACACTTCATTGTTCTCCATTTGTTCATCAAATTGCTAGACTGTTTGCACACATGTCTAACATTGTTAAATGCATGCATGCACACTGGGCTCTTTGGTCCCAGCCAAATTCTGTATTTATGCTGTTGATCCCTGCAGAGCCACAAATGGTAGGCTAGATGTTAGGTGATATTTCAGATTTGTTTGCACAGCTCACAAACATCTACTAATTTTTCACATGAAGTCGGATGAAATACTAGACCAAATGTTAGATCATTTGCACAGGGCTTTAGAAGCTTGAACATAGAACTCAGCTAGCTGGCTGACTGACTCATCTTTGATTATGTAATCATATTTTGGGACACAAATCTGATGATCTATAAGTTTGAATATATGTCATGTAGGGTAGAGGTTAATTTTGGAGAGCAATGGCTGTAGAGTCTGATAAGCCTGCCTGATAATGATGATAATGATGATAATGATAATGATGATAATGATGATGACGATAATAATGATGACGATAATAATGATGATGATCATGCTGATGCTGCTGATGATAAAAAATTGTACATGGATAAAACTCTGTGACCTTATTAATATTTTCAGTGCCATTACCAAACTTAAAAAACATCGAGGTATAACTGAATTTGCTGTTTACCTTAAATCTTCTATGTACAAGAACACAGACCATGTATGTTCAACTTTGTGCTTGTCAAGAAAACAATATAGCATGCAAAAACATTTCTCAATTATTGTTGATTCAACTTGCAATAAAGAGCAAGATGAAGCCTTACCTGATTCTCAATTCTGCGTATAAGATCCTTCGACTGGCCTTCTTTGTTATTCCTGATATCCACCATACCTTTCTGTCTAACTTTTCTTAGAGCTTCTTTTGCTTGGTTAGCTATACCTTTGGCAATCTTTTCTAATGAACCTCTGTAATCACTTGAAAATCTGACAATCAAAAATGCACCTTAGTTGTGAATATTATGTACAATTGTAAGCATTCTTTCTTTCTATTCATAAATGTGTATTTTACTGTGAGGGTGTAACAAAGGTAATTAGCACACAATTATATGCCTTTGCACCAAAACATTTGGAAACAAAAATTTCTAATAAGGTGCACTAGAAAGTATAGGCAGTGATAGTACAGTTAAAGTATAGTGATGTGTACTACTTTACAGCCTGGATGTAAGTGGCTTGAATCCCACTCCATTACTCTCAGGTCCCTAATAAATGGGAAGGCACTTATTAATTTTTCATGTTTTTTCTGACCCTCCAGAGCTTATTAGGACCCCCATTTAATATATGTCAAGGAATGAAAAATGGTTTGGAAGTTTTTTCCTTGAAAAATTTCTTCTTTCACTAAGTGGCAGTGTTTCTTTCACCAACTGAATGTGTATTTTGATGTTTGTCAGAAGTGAAATAGAGTTAAATTGGCATTAGGATTTAGAAATGTTTCCACCCCCTGTTTATTAAGACTCATTAGGATTCATTAAGATTCATTAGGTTTTAGAAATATTTCTGATCCTCCCAGTTTCTAAAGATCCCTCTGTTTATCAGGAACCTAAGAGTATACTTTTGAACCAGTATATTAGCCCTTTCAGAACTATTGACTCACAGCATAATAGTCTGGATGGCAGGCCAGCAGGCAAGCTAGAGCTGGGATGGGTAACCATTTAGGAGGATGGGCCACACCCATCAAATCTTCTCTCCAAGGAAGCCATAATTTTGGATAAATAGCCTTAATAAGTATTCTTTAATCAGAAAGTAATAATTCTAACCTACTTTACATGGCAAGGATAATAAAAAAGAATGGCACCAAGTACAAAAATCAAAGTATAATTGTTGGTTCTTACTTTGTGTTACTTTTAACATAATATTTTCATGGATATAGCTGTGACAAATTTTCCACATGTTTCCTTGTCTTACTTTGAATATGAGCTATTTATGAAAAATTATGAAGGAAAGATGTGTAAAAATTATGGTGTTTGAATAGCCAGCCTGGGATTTCATTAGTTAGAAATGCTAATGGTTGTATTCAGCATCTGCTACTGCTTGGAGGATCCTCTTTGATACAGAAATAAATATTGCCATAATAGGATTCAATTTAACTTCAGTTGACAGTTGGCACATAAAGAATAGCTAGTCATTAGGCAGAAGCACCAAATGACAGTAAGTTTCTGATACTTGCTCACTAACTATGCATTTCACTACAGCATGAAAAAGCAGCACCACATTTGAGACATACTGAAAAGCTTTTCGTCAGAGTATGAAATGTTGGATAATGACTGAAAGGTGAACTAACATACATAGCCACCTTTTGGTCGCTATCCAATGTTTTGATTCACCTTTTGGTTGTTATCTGATGTTTCATACTCTGACGAGTGTCGGATGAAAAAGATATTGAGTATGTCTAAAACATGGGGTCACTGTTTTATGCAGTAGTGAAGTTCTGTAGTACCAACAGACTTTTCAACTATGCATTTACTAAATGCATGTTTAGTGAAACTTATTTAGAAGCTGTGGAAAGAATTTAATTGTTCTAACACATAATAGTATAGAAAGATGGGGTACTGGTGGTTCTATTACATTAATACCATTGTTATTTTTTGGATAGAAAGAGAGTCTCAGGCTGACTGGAGGATACTATAGTGTCCACCTCTTTTGCTAGCAACACTAGCATAATTTAGAATGCAACATTCTTTTACTTTCATGTATGTTAATATTCTGCTAATACAGAAGAATACGACATATGATAATGTTGAATTTACACAAAGAAACTGGTTCATGCTTACAGTGGAATTGGTACAGTGATAACAGAACCTTTAATTGATGGCTGCATGTTGAAACCAGTTTCACTTATGGCTGAAGCTACCAGTTTGGTGGCCTAAAAGAACCAAACGCATATGCTAAGAGGGAATGTATACAATTTCAATATGTAAAATAACAGCAAAGTTAAAGTCCTTTTTCTATGCACCAAGGACAAATGAGGAGATGCTTACCTCTATCCCTTTTGCAAAAAGTTATATTGCAGGCTCCACAGGCTACTGGCCTGCTGCCACAATAAGTTGAAGCTTTCATTTCTAAATTTCTAAATTCTACATACTAATAGAAGGAAGCAGAATGTACCAAATTTGAATTTTTGTATGGTCCAGCTAAAGTTTTGACCAGAGGCATACCAAGCAAGGGGGTACAGGGGTGTGACAATACCTATGTTCTGCAGAAGTGGTCAGTAATTTTTTGGCATGCCAGTAACAGTTACAGTAGTGATCATGGCCTGTTAGTAATTCTGGTGCTTTGTTCAAATCTGCAAATAAGTTTCCTTTGCAACACCCAACCACTCAAAAGTCCTCTGGCACATCACTGGCTTGGACCCATGACCATATGTCCCTAAGACAGTCTGATATATCACTAGCCTATAAAACAGTAAAACTTATATTTGTTAGAGAAACAATATATTCTTCCTAGGTGACAAAAACTGAAATTCTTATTTGCCAAATACACCTGCTCCCACCAAAAACATCTTACCTTATCACCATAACCTAAGTTTATAATGAAATGTGACAACATAGGAGAATTTCTAATATATTCACTACAAATACTCACATTTGGGAAGTTGCTTTGAATTTCAATTGAAAATGAGTCACTGTTTGTTTTCACTTGAGCCAGTTCATATAATGGAGTTTTCCTTGCCTTACCAGTATCAACCATAATATTATCCATAAATCCTACAATATGAAACCATCACCAAATGTTATAAATTCTCATAATTGACAAAATTACCAAAGAGCCCCCTAGACTCTATTTGAAATTTAAAAAGCATAGCACTGGCAAATCTCTAGCAAATTTTCTTTTGATTCCACTGGATCAAATTTGCAACGACTACCACCATTTAGTTATGAAAATTTCTAATTAATGTTCTCTGAATTCAACTGGATCCAATTCGAATTTCTCTGACTTCATTGAAATTTAACTGGATTTCAAATATAGACCTAAGATTAAAGCAAATCCTGGAAATCCTGTTTATTTTTGCTGTCTCAGCATAAAAGCAAGTGGTCTACACATTATCATCATGCTTTCCAATGTATACTTCTTCATTTTAGTAACAAGAGATGGCTTAGTTCACCTAAACCATTTTTTACTTGACTTCAGGCCAGTAGATTTTGGAGATTCAGATCTGTTTATTTATTTATCTATATATTCACCTTTTAATTTTTTTCATTTCTGTGATATAAAAAAGTAGATTTCAAAAACTTGTAGGGGGCTATGCCTCCAGGCCCCCCTTAGCATTTGGGCCTGCTTGACAGGATTGGATAATAGAGGGGATAGTATATAAAAATGCTATGCTTTGCACTTATTCTTTTTCCAAACTACTAAGGTTTCCATGAAATTAACCAAACCAACTCTCACATGTGGCCACATGACTTAAAATCAAGTCTCATACCACAAAGTGATCCATCTGGTCAGGTTACAATGAAAGTTCATTATTGATTTTCTCTGGATTTCAGTCTATCCAATTGGATTTTCTCACTAGTCAATGAAACCCTACTGGCTTTTAAACAGATCTAAAATTCAAGCAAATATTTTCAATGTGCATCTAAGAAAAGCATCACCTGATGTTATCCGCAATGGGACCTTTGCTGCAAGTTCTTCACTCATTTCTGCAAGAATATCATCCATTCTACTTTTTAAGCTCTTCAGATCAACAATTCCTTCTGCTTCCTCTTCATCGAGTGAAAGTTTTTTTGTTTTTGATTTGTTCTTGTTTGCTTCATAAAAAAGTAATGAGTTTTAGATACCTGGGGACAATGAATCTTAATTTTTTTGCCATCTTCCTATTGAAAAGCATTGGGACAATCTCTTACATTATCATATTGCTCTTTCAACTTGAAAATCTTCTTAATATTATAGTGACTATAGACATGCACCATATCATTGCTTTTGAACTGCTCAGCATGCAGAGAGAAGGGCATTCTTACTGCTGTCCTAAATGTATACATGCATGCCTGGCTGCTACCTATCTGCATCCACTAGATCTCATTGACACTGCCATACTGCTCAATGTTACTGCACTGCAGGGATTCCCAACTAGGGGTGCTAGGCATCATTCAAAGGGGTCCACTTCCATCCTAATGAAGGGAACTTGAACTATTTACTATGCTCCAGCAGGCTTGAGCAAAATATATGTTGCAAGAGGTATGAGGTTTAGAGGAAAGCTGTATGAGGGGTGTAGAAGCAAAAAAGGTTGGGAACCACTGCTCTACAGGATTACATTAAATATGAATTTCTAATAAAATCCTCCATAATTTTGTCTTAATAAGTGCTTGCATATAATCTATACTGAGGAATATGGCAACCACATGCATGAAATTGTTGCTGTTGACAGTCATCTGCATTTGGAGAAGCATGTTTGCATGCCCATTGTCACTGTATATGTAGGTGTGTATACTCAGTTCACTGCCTATACAGTGTGCATGCACACATGCATGTTAGACAACTATCTTTTGCACATATGAGATTCATTAAAAACTACCATATTCCTCAGTGTGGCATATCATATTGACTACCACCTACTAATAAATACCAGAGCTGTAAGAGTCAAATCCACCCTTTGGCTATATTAACCTGTCTAAATTCATGTCCTGCTTTGCATTTTAGGATGCATCATACTAAAATTTAACCTAGGCCATTTGTAAAACTGTCAAAATATTATTCACAATAGCAGTATTCATGCTGCTTCAATTTCGTTGTAACTGTTCCGCATTCATCAAAATACCCCCCTCCCCTAGGCACTTGCAGTTGCCCCTACCTTCGGAGCAGTATCTACCTGTCATAACCTTGTTGACTTTATAATATAATATGTATCAATGGAATTACAAATGACTATTTTGGCTGCCTACCCTTCTTTGCTAGCCAATGTGTTGATGTTGAAAACAGTCTGGACTTCGTTTCAAACTGCCTGATATCATTTTCCAAGTTGGAGGTAACTGAAAATGACCTAGCGATATATTTAAACATATAATAGTTTGCCGACCTCCTACAAAGAACTGTGAATGTTTCAAACTCTCTGTCTTCTTTAAACGGCAAAATATGTTTAAGTCTGTATGTGCTCGCTGTGGTTGACAAGGGCCTACGTTGGCTCGGTAGAGCTCTTTCGAGCATATTGTAATTGCCCGCCCATTCTGATTTTCCAGCACCAGCAAGTATAGGCAATGATGTCCAAAGCTTTTTTTGTAAACTCTTCGACATAATAATCATTAATTCACTATTTTGTTCAGCTTTTGTAAAAACAACAGTCTGAATGTTTCTGCCCTTCCACGAGCAGCCTCATAATGATTAAGAGGTGGTGAGAGCAATGTTTGACACTTAATAAATGGTAGCTGTAGTCAGCTTTTTGCCTACTGTACAGTATATATTTTGCTGGCAATCTAGGAATTATGAGGTTGAGTGGGAATGTAAGTAGTTCTGGAAGCAAAACATCTTATCTTTTCAGGTATTTTTGATGAGAACAAATATTGGGATGTTTTTGCAGAGTATGCAAAAAAAGATGCCAACGATATTCTCTGCAAGATAACGGTTGCCAACAGGGGCCCTGAAGAAGCTACCATCCATATTTTACCCACACTATGGTTTAGAAACACTTGGATTTGGGGTTGTAAACATGAGGGCTGCACATTGAAGCCTAGAATTGCCAAAACTGGCATCAATTCAGTCATTTGTGGCCATCAGACTTTAGAGAAATTTCATTGCTACTGGGACGTTGATCAAGAAGGGAAATCCCCAGAACTGTGGTTTACTGAAAATGAGACAAATTCAAAGGTCAGTGAAAGCTAGCTTATTCACATGTTACAAAATGTATTGGAAATTTAGTCTCTTGTTGACTTGAGTTTATCGGTCGGATTTCATGTTATGGAGAATCACATTCCATCATTTATGCAAACATACATACATATATATAAATATATATATATATATATATATATATATATATATATATATATATATATATATATATATATATATATATATATATATATATATATATATATATATATATAGACCCTCAAGAAAAAATTCCAACTTTTAAAACGTTTCGGCACAAGCCTTCATCAGTTATCAGTTGGAATTGTTTCTTGAGGGTCTATATATGTCTTTAAAAATTTCTTTATGATTGGAGCTATTTGAGTGTATATATATATATATATATATATATATATATATATATATATATATATATATATATATATATATATATATATATATATATATATATATATATATATTTATAAAGATATGTGTAGGAATACATTTATACATGTGTATGTTTACTTATATATATGTGGAGTATGCAAACATTTATATAATATTATGTTATATTATACTGTATAATATTGTATTATGTTATATTATACTGTATTATATTATCTTGTATTATAGTATATTATGTTATGTTATATTATAGTATATTAGGTTATATTATATTATGCTACATTATGTTATAGTATATTATGTTTTGTTATATTATGTTATATTGTATTGTATATTATGAAATTGTACTATTTATAACGTAATATCATATCATATTGTATAATATATGATATTATATTATGTTATATTTATCATGTTATTTTATGTCATGGCATATTCTATTATATATAGTGAATTTTATCAACCATAGCGCTTGTTTGGAATAGACAACTACACCTCATACGTAAAAGATGCGTTTCATCGTTATCTCATAAATGGTGAGACAGCCGCGATACAGCCTCAAAACCGAGGCACAAAGGTAGCTGGATACTACCCAGTCACCCTTGGGTCAGGAGAGACCTTTGCAATCCGTTGTAGACTTTCAAATGATGGGCAACAACTTGGAGCAAAAGCTTTTGATAAGTTTGATAACGTCTTTGCTGAGAGGATCAAAGAGGCAAATCATTTCTATTCAAATGTTCTACCAGGTATTTCTTCTATTTTCATAGATCAATCTGCTCTATGTAGTGGACTTCAAAGCGAGGCTAAAAATGGTCTTGAGAGATCAGAGCTTTAGATGGTTGCTAATGCACATTTCTTTTCGTGTGATTTCCTTTTTCTTTCCTTGTAGGATTCTTGAGTTGACTTTTATTTTATCTCTATTTATTGGATTATGTTTGCCAAATGCTTGTGCTTTGGTACAATGATGTACAATAAATTAAGTCTACAGTTAACTTTAAATGTTATGAAATGCTGAATTTTTTCCACCTTATCTTGTATCTTCATTAGAGAAAGCGACACAAGACGAATTGTTGGCATCAAGGCAAGCTTACGCCGGGCTTCTGTGGAGTAAGCAGTTTTATCATTACGTGGTCAAAGATTGGCTAGAAGGTGACCCAGATCAACCAGAGCCTCCTTCTTCGAGAAGCAGAAACCTTGATTGGAAGCATTTGTTTAATCGTGATATCATCTCCATGCCTGACAAGTGGGAATACCCTTGGGTATGTATTGATGATGTTACTTACATGCACCAATTTGATGCATATTATAAAAAGTTCTTAGCAGGGTTGTTAGAGTTTTTGGCCTAATTTTCCGAACACATTTTAGGTATAAGTTAGACCAAATCAGTGAAAATTTAAATGCAAGGGATTCACTTTCACTAACAATTAGACATTCAACTAATCTAGCTGAATTAGAAAGCCAAAATCAAAAGTTGGAAGGGTGATGAATGCCAATGCCATTGTAGGCTATGCTGAAAATTTTTACCATAAATTTTCAGGTTTTATTTGATTTTTATGACTTATGTTTTAATAATATGAATACGTTCACTTTTATTATTATTTCTTACAGTTTATATACATGTATAGCTATTTTGTACTTTTTTGCTTACTTTGTAAATAAAGTATTAATACTAGTGATAATAGTTCACTGGCAACGTTTCCGATCGATCGAATGGTGCATTTGTTTCATAGTATCTGGTCAGCATAGCCCCCAAATGTCTGAGAGCTCTGTCAGGTCTATTTTCTCCCAACCTAATTGACCAATCATCATGCAAAATGGGCCTAGCTTTAGCATGTGTGGTCAGAATCCTGCATTATGATTGGTCAATCAGATTGGGAGTAAATAGACCTGACAGAGCTCTCAGACATTTGGCAGCTACGCTTTATCAGGGCACGTCGAACGGCGGTACGCCCGCCATTGCTTACTTCTCTTGTTATGCGGCTGGTCGTTCTATCCCTTCTGTTTGCCTCATTGTCGATCGAATTGGAAACACAATATCAAAGTTATGCTGTATTCATTGCTTTCTCCGTTTAAGCAGAAGGCCAATGCATCACACGCTTTTATAAGGAACCACTGTATATGGAGCTTGGATGTACAAGTCAGAAAATGTTTGAACGAGCTTGTACTACTAATGGCATAAATCACTAAAGAACTTTTTGGTAAAGTTGGACTAGTTTTTGCTCTGCAAACAATCGAAGATTTGGAAGCCACATCCATTCATTGCAATCAAATTCGCGTGAATTGTGCGAAATCCATGTAGGACTGTTTCATAGAGGGAACCACCGCAGACTTGGAGGATTGAAGAAACACACCCTTTGGGCCTCGCTCTTAGCTACATCGTGTTATAAAATATGCAAGTAAAGGGTCGGACTAAAAGCTATGGAAACGAACAATAGTATGGTATAACACTGAATTATTCCTTGCTAAAAATCTTCAACTTCTATAACTTTTTCTAGTCGAATGTGGATGAATTTCAAGATTGATCCTGAAGAAAATAGGGGACATATCCCCCCAGTCATGCCCCTTGGTGCCGCCTCTGCTTACCTTGCTTATAGTACCCTGTCTTGATACCTAATTTTTCTGTCTTAATGCACGTTTTTTAATAAGAAACAAGTAGATGAGTATATAAAAATCTCTTTTTGCGAGAAATTTTTTATTGAATTGGAGACAAAATACAAACAACATCCGTCCCTCAAATGTTTTAAGCTAAAAGTTTTATTGCTTGTCTCACAGTTACCTTGTTGATATGGGAAGTTTCAAGAATTTTAAGAAACACGTAAGAAACACTAAAGGCTGGATGTGGCAAAATGTTAAGAAACATCCAGGCTGAAGGGAGAAAGTTTGCTTCTTATAAAAGGAAGTGCAGTACTTATTATATAATTGTATTGTGAGAATGCATACAACTGCTAACAGTCTTGCTTACCATTGCGTGCAAGTACATATATTTTAAGAGAGAGTCCTATGAGACATGTCTTTTTCAAGAAAGATCTCTGGAAAAACATTCCTGGAAGTTAATCCCTTTACTTACGAACAATAGCAACAAAATGTTGCGTATATGTGGGCAGGCAGTGGTTCCTTCGTAACGCTTTTATGCGCAGTCCATTTTGTTTCAAATTAACTTGTATCTCTTAGCAACGCTAGTTTTTGCTGTGTTAGCATTTCCGCATTATGCATTATTGATAATAAGTGGGCAATAGAAAATTAGAATTATCATTAGCAGATGCACGCATTCGATTTGTGCTATGCTACTGTCCCTTTGTTTAGGTTTAGTTTAAAACTAGGATTAGGTTTACTTATAGGACTTTACGAAAGCACACATTCTTTGTAAGGAACCGCTTTATAAGGAACGTAAAAGCTGTATGCCAAAGATTTTTCTAAGGAATTTGTGGGGTGCCGTAGAAGGGGCTTGGGGAGAAGCTCAGCCCCCTTTGTTAAACTGATGTGAGTATTTGGGGGCTCACGGCACCCCTAAACAGTCGAGAATTAGGATTACTGATTCATTTGAACTGTGCACAGTTCATGTAGCAGTGTCTCGTACAGGCGTGGCATTGAGACGTACAACAGACATAGGGATCATTCAGGTAGTACATAGCAGTTGATGGTGGAGAGATGGGGGTGTATGCAACAGTTTTGTGAAAGTTATTATGAAATATTTAGAGCGAGATATATTGTTACGTAACGCGCAATTCACACATGTTTGGTGTTATGTTTCTGCTTCTTAACCTTCTGAGTAACAAAAGCATGTTGACCCTATTTGACTACATTTTATCATTGAAAAGTCCCCTAAAAGTTCCTTAATTTTAACTCCACCACTAGCGCTATAGAAATCGCAAGTGTTCCTATTAACCACTCGCTACAAGGGTTATATACAGGAGCCCATGCAAATTTGGCTTTGTATCTCTCTGTTGTTTGCAATGATGAAAGTATTCGTTAGAAGTTCAAAGTTCGTGGAGATCATGGAGTTCATGGGGATTTTTTCACTATTAGTAAAAGCTCCTTAGATTTGTTTGCCATCTATATGTAGAGCAGCTCCTCATAAAAACGCGCACCATTCATATTTGTCTTCTCGATCAATGTTTTTTGTCCCGAAACATAGCATTACCTGTGCATTCTATGCATATATTTCAGAGAGGTATGAACAGAAGCTAGTGAATTTGTCTTACGTAAGGGGACCTATTACAAGAACGTTACGTAACAAGGAGAGGGTATCAACCTGTCTGTGACAGATCGGTTACATATTGGGTGGGGGTCAAAATTCAATTGTGTTTGGTACGTACTTTGTTAAAGGCCTATTACGAAATTTAAATGCGTTACTGACGGACAGTTGATTCTTTGAAGGCCCCAGAAAATGAGCCAAACATTGCTTTAAATCGAGCTTTCTCTCCATTACCCTCCTTGGTTGGGAGTACTAAAAACACTATCTTGTGGATTATTAGGTTTAAAAGGCAAAAATCAGCAGACGAAAAAGTTTTGCTATGGACAGACATAGATCAGCACATTTCGTAGTAGCCCCTTAATGACCCACACTCATATCACAGGCCTACTTCAACTTAGATAGTTCCCCTTTTCTTGGTGGTCGTTGCAAGTCTCAATCAAATTGAAATTTTTATATTTATAGTCGTTCCCCTTTGTTTGTGATAGCAACCGAATATGAAAAAGGTTTTGCTAGGAGCCATATGCAAATGCACCTGTAACGATCTTTAGAGATACTAGCACACACAGTCACAGTAGAGCCAACGCAAGTTTGGTAAAATTTGACTTTTTTAAATATTGTTCTCTGGTCCCCATTTATTGTCTGATTGGTTTTTTGTCCCAAATCAGATTATTTGTGGGGTTTAGAGCGCCCTGGTGAAATCAGCAGCTTGCTGAGGTAGGGGTGTGTGTGGGGTTACTAGGCCCCCATATTTCACAGAACCGTCGGTTATCCTTTGGCTCGTCGATAGACCTTGCCATAACGATCGTAGCTTGTCGTTAACTATAGTTCCTTGTCTATAGTCCGTTTGTTAGGGTCCCGTGTTCAAACATGTCGGTAAATGTTTTTCTACACCCTTCCCCCCTCTCAACAGTCCTTCGGCCTATCACTGGATGAGCCAATCATATATTAATGAAAAGAGGATTTTTCATCTCCGCACTCAAGTCCTACATCACTAGAGTTTTATCTTTCCGTTTGCGCTACGATGATTTTCTGTACGATCTAAAGAGCGTCGCCGATACGCTCTTTGCAGCCATCCAATTAGTAAAGGGAGGAGCAATCAAGAAATAAGCCATAGAGCGAAGTAATCGGTTACATTTTGATACGTGAACACAGTATTTTGTACATCTCGATTTTACATAATTCTACTAATACATATTTCCAAATGAATCAATAACTACATTTGAGAGTAATTTATTCTACAATTTTAGCACGGTAATGAACATAGTCTTTATTTTCATATTTTTCATATACTTGTAAACTATTTACAAAGATACTGTGAAGACGAGGCGAATGAAATAAGACGACTTATGCGCGAGTGCTATGTTCCCAGAATTTGAAGCTCCCGCAATTCGAGCTAAATTTAGGCTTGCATTCAAATTTGAATTGCTGCAAACTGCACATGAAGAAATAAAGGAAGTGCAGAGTGTGATTATCATGGAATATATGTTGATAGCTAAAAAAGATCCATTAAGTCTCCTGTTTTAATTAAAGAATGAAGGAAAGAAACGCTCAGTCGTTTGACCATATCGTTAATAGGTAATGTTGCTCTAACAAGATAAAGGATTTGGAAAGGACCCATTACACGTTCTTTTATAAGGAATCTGGCTCAAGGCCTTGTACTGAAAGTACCTTAATAGTTCTTCAGTTTTAACTGCACAATAGTATAGATATTGTTGTGGAACACTGTTGTATGGATTACGCAATATTCATACCAATTTGCGCGCAATGAATGGAGCTGATTTCCTAATTTTAGGTTGTTTAAAGTGATGGAAATATGGGATATTGAAAAGTCACTTTAGTGACTTTGCCTTTTGAGGTAGAAGTTCCTTAAAGCTTTTATTGGCCTTCTACACGAAGGTTCCTTATAAAACGGTTTATAATAAAAAATGTGTGTAAATATTTGTAAAAGGTAAAGCAGTAGCGGCCAGCTTATTAAATGTCTTTTAAGCTCAATAAATGCTAAGAAAACTGTCTGTTGAAAATCTCTGAGGGGCCCCAAGGAGGCTTTGAAGGCTGCGGGGGCCTCAGAAATTGCGCTAACCTTAACTTCTTTATGCTACGCCACTGATTCTGATGATACCATTTCGTAACGATGATTTAAAGGGTATATTTTCATTATTCGTAGTTTCCCTTAGTTCAAACGTTGAAAAAGACCTACTCCCTCTTGTAAGCGTCATCTGGCATGAAAACATTTCCAAAACAGTTGTGAACATTTAGGAGGGGTGTTCACCCCCTATTACATTTTAGGAACAATGAATTCTTTGGGCGTCTTCACTGATGCTTTTCCTCAGAGCTTCGCCGTCTGGTTCATACGGTCTGGTTCACCCACAAACCAATTAACTCTCTAACTCTCCGCCACTGCTCCGAAACCGTAAAGAATGCACAGAACCCACGTTGTTAATGAATCATATTTATAGCAACTAGCTACACATACAACTTCCCCAAGTCATTTCAGTGATCGTAACTCGTTTCGCTTGAAATTCAACGCTGTGTTACTTCCTGCTAAACGATCCTTTTGCGGTCGGTTTTCGCCAGAAACTAAATACAGTAAGCTACTGGCTTACAGGAAGGCAGCCATGACTTATGAATGGCCAAAGGTCGGTCCTATGTATTCAATTACGTAATTTTCTCACTGAGATCAGGCCGTACTGCTGCGGCTGGGGGGTCGAGTACATTACAGGTCGTAAGAGCATTATTAAAATGAATAATTAAAAAAAAGGTAATGACACTGCATTGTTTGTATGTGCAAAGCTAAATCGCTCTTTCATTCCAATGCTATTGAAATCAAAACAAATGTACAAAGACGACGCTTACAAGCAACGTATCGTATCAACAGTCGCCGTCACAAAACTCAAATGTATCTATCTCATCACTGTCCTTCAGACGCCAGTGACGGTTTCTGGGGGGACTAGAAAGGGTAATTGCCCCCTGACGTAGACTACACGTCATTGTGGCCATAAAGTGGGACAATTTTAGGAAGTAGGATATGGATGTTGGGCACATCTAATTTACAAAAGTCAGCAAGTTTAAAGTGACCTCCTGGTAGAACAGTTTAAAGTTTGTTTAGTTTTTATTTTTGTTTTGCGTATAACTGCCTTTATTTATGTTTTGCATGTAACTACCTTTATTTGTTTAAGTGTATAACTGAAGGAGTATCATGGATTATATGAAATATGAAGTTTGCCACTGATGTCTCTCCCCTTAAATATTTGCAAAATCCGCTACAGTCGCAGAGAGTCTTTGTTCAAGTCCGAATGCTATTTCAGAAGCAAATTATCCTTTCTCTGTTGGCACTATACAGTACAAACGACGTGTACAGTTTTCTATTTTCTAAAATCTATTTCTAGGAACTTTTTGCAATGGTCCTACATTTGTGCAAGAGCCCACAATAGTCTAGATATCAACAAAAAATGTTTCCGAACCCCAGGTTCGAATTGTTCTCAATTTTTCTTGGCTGTAAACCAATATCTGTCTAAATATGCGTGTGAATCTTCCTTCATAGAAACAAAACTGCTATGTATTCTCTCAAAGAAACTCCTCATAAATCATATTTGAAAATTTTCATATTTCAGTAAATCAATGCCTTCCACGGCGACTGTCCATTTTAAACAAAGGAATATCTTGACTGCGTTGATACGCATGAGCTAAGACAGTAAGGGCCTCTGTGATCGTCTAGTACATTTGACGCACATATTCTCAAAAGTCGATATTATTTTGAGATTAGTCACATTTGCTCCTATCAATGCTCTCTTGCAATTTTATATCGCTAGACTTGACTATGGGGCCATTCACTTCATATTTGCCACCACTGATAACTGTCGCCCTTTGGCTCGTCTTCAGAGTCGATTGCGGTATTGACAATCCTAATTCCTTTCTTAAACTCTTTCTGTTTGGCATAAACGAAATGTTATACAAAATAGAGGCCGCCAGCACTAATTCGACCAGCCGATAGACATACTCGTATGCCAGCCAAGGCCATGGCTCTATATGCCCTGTTGAAAACGTCTTGGCATACACATATGTCAATGCGAAGATCTCCAAAGCTAGCAATACTGCACCCAGCGTTGCAGTTACCATGGCCAATCTAACGACCTTCTTCACTGAATTTTGCCCCTGTGGAGACCCGATCTCTTTTCGACCTTTCATGCTCAATCTTGCGATCTGTGACTTTGTGTTTCTGTTTGTGCGATAGATCCTTATTCCCACGTACAAGTATGCACACACGAGGCAGGCACTCAACAGGATAAAATAGCCCTGACAGAGGGCTAGAAAGAGTCTCGCCGAAGTGATGTACCATACAGTAAGGTCAGCTGAGCAAGAAAATGCATAGTTGGTGATTATGAATACGCCAAGAAAACACCAGCTTTGTAGCTTGTTGAATTTGCCCATCACCTTCATTTGTACTACTTTGTTGAGCGCTAGGAACAGTAAAGCGTAAGCTGAAACCAAACTTGGCATGCCTAAGCTGAACAAAGTGCGGTTGATAAACGGAGGGCATTTTTCTTTGCCGAATAAGCAGAATAGGGGTGATTCGTACGGGTTTAGTATTAGATACAGGAATCTTGTGAACGTAAACACCGCTATAGTTGCCGTTACCATCACTGAAAATTTAACCATAATATGCTGCTTCCGTTTTCGTTTGTACAATCTTCGCAGACAGTACAGTGCAAATATGGAGAGCAACGCAAACAGTACTGCCGTGCCGATCCAGTGGCAGTCCCATACCGAAGGCCAGCCACTGAGTGTTTTTGCCAGCTCCCAGTTCGGTCCTGGTTCTCCCCTTGGAGGCTCCTTCTCCGGCTTGGGCTCAGCAGTTGCCTTTTCTGGGGCTGGTTCGGATTCTGCTCTTGGCATCATACGCACGTGTCTCTCAATCCCGCTTTCTGTCGGTTTTATGCAACTCAAGGCCTATGACTTTCGCAACAAATTACTCGTTCTCATCCGCCCACCAACTGCTGGATCACACAAGAAACCACTGACTTTAGCAGAACTGCTCGCCTCTTCATATTATCTTCTGTTCTATCCATCAGCTGTAGTGCAACGGGCTATTTGTTTCGTATTCTTAGGGAAAGACGGGGGACCAAAGAAATAGATAACAATCGGTCAAGTCAAATCTTAGACTTCCGTTTGTGTTTTTCTGCCCGCTCCTGACGTCATCTCTTACTACGCCTTTTGATTACGCGCGTAGCATATCGGCACGATATCGGGGATACGGGGCGGCTTGGTACATCCCTATTTTCAAACATCTCTGGACGTTGGTATTGAGTATAATTGTATAGAAATAACACACTCAACGGAATAAGGCTTGGGTGGAGTTTTGTAAAATTTTTAGGGGGCGCATCGCTGGTACGTTTGCCGTATTTTGTAAAGCAGATTTGCGAACTATCCATATCATAGCTCCTAAAATCATCCGTTATATGCCAAAAATATATGGAATTATGTGCTTCGGGGAGGGCATTTGCTTCCTATAGCTCCCTCTACAACCTGCTACTATTCGAAGGGCATTTTCTAGCAATGCGTACACCGACCAGTCTGGCGTACATACAGTAACTTTATTCGTGGTTTTGAGATATTCAACATGTGCCTGATTCCCTTTTATTCTTTTACAGTTTGCAGCATGGGACTTGGCCTTTCATATGATCCCATTTTCAGTAATTGATCCATCATTTGCCAAAAACCAACTGATGCTGCTGCTGCGGGAGTGGTATATGGCACCAAACGGACAGATTCCAGCCTACGAATTCAATTTCAGTGATGTAAATCCCCCAGTGCACGGTGTTGCTGCTCTTATTGTCCACAAGATGACAGGGAGAAAGGGCAAAAGAGATAACCTGTTCTTGGCCAGGGTATTCCAGAAGCTCATCATGAATTTCACTTGGTAAATCTGCGTACTTTCTGACGTAAAAAGAAAACAGGGGGTGGTTTTGTTATGGTTGATCGAGAAATTAACAATACACGATTTTTTCATAAGGGACCGCTTTTTATGGAGCCATGATGTAGGAAGCCAAAAAATTTAAGGAATTTACAGGCAATGGCCTCTTGCTATTAAAGACAAAATCACAATGTAGCCTTTCAATTTTCGAATACAGTACTTAATGTAGCTAGTGTCTCATAGAGGGATTTGCATGGAAGCTAGCAATGTATACAAGCAATGTATACAGTTTTCTGTCTTGACACTTTATGCTTATTGTGACTGAGATTTTAAGACCTAGGTCTCGAACTAGGCTCCTTATTAAATGATATGTACTCTCGTGTGCAAGGGGGGACGCTCATTAATTTTTCATGTTTTTTCCCACCCCATGGACCTTATTAAGACCCCTGCTTATTAATTTTAGTAAGTTGAAGCCTCAAAGGCCCATATCAATTATATGTCAAGCGTAAGTTTTCTCGTTTTACGTTTTCGACAGATCCCATGCCATTGCATTCACATTTTAACTTTTTGTTTTTAGTTATAAGTAAGTTATTTGACCATAGAACGTGGTGTTCTATTACTTAACGAATAACAGGTTTCCTGTCTGGAAAATCCCCCGGATTATTAAAACCCCCCAGTTAATTACTTTTTGAAAAAATTCCCACACCCGAACTATTAAGACCGCCTTGTATTAGGCACCCGAGTGTATACTAGGATCAACGGGCAATGATTTCTAGACGGTGTGGTACTGCTTTGACAATTACAGTTTAACTTTGGAACCATACATTTATGACCTTGTCAATATTTGAACCATTTTCTACCCCTCCCCTAATCGAGCAGCATCGTCTCAACAGGCCCCCTCCATTTCTAGCGATGAATGATGTCGAATTTTGCTAGCCCCCCTTTCACCTAAATCATGTCGGTAAAGCGGAGAGAAAGCCAACTTAAAGGCACCAGCATTTGTTGGCGCTTTCTCCTAGATAGAATTTGGAATTTACATGAAATTTGGAACTTTTCTAAAGAGGATTACTACAGGGTGTCTTCCAAATCAGGAAAGTCGTTTTCCCTGATATTTCGCTGATTTCCACACTGTTTTCCCAGATTCAGAATAGATCATGAGCGAATGCTGTATGCTATGCTTATCATAATGCAAGGCTCTCTACGCAGGCCTAGCCTACTTGAGCATACAATTGAGCTTTAATTTCATCATAAATAAGAAGAAATGTCTTATAATGCTGCCAAATACAGCGACACAGTTATAAGAAGGATTGATCTATTGAGAATATTTTCAATGCCTCGTGACCTTGCCCTTTCTAGGCATTCCAGCCTGAGTCCGTATGTTGTCTACATAGGCCCTGAATTTGCAACATTGGTATAGTTTCAAATTTAAAGACCGGAAAGATGAGGATAACTTTCCGAGAATCCTTTTACGTTAGTTTAGTTACATGCTTTCAAACTAGTTTCAATGACAATCTTTCAGAATGCGGCAACTATGATTTTACTTCTGAATGATTTAATTGGTTCATTTTTTTGCTGAACTTATTCTTTCTAGTTTTAAGGCAAATTAGGAAATCGATTTTACTAAAGAAGCAGAGACAAGCAATATCTCTGATATTTCCCTGATTGTCTCCAGAGTTAGTCGAATTCCTTGATTTTTCCCTGATATTTTTAAGTCTACACACATTTCCCTGATCTCCCCCTGACTTTCCCTGATTTCCCTGAATTCCCTGACTTGGCAGATACCCTGTAGTAGTTTTGGTTCAATATGATGTCACTTTTGCCAATCACTCATCTTTGAAAAACAAAAATAATAAACATTAAAGGCAACCTCTAGATGGTATATTCTTAGAGGCTATCTTGACTTTGCACAAGTTTCTCGAATCCTTGTGACGACATACAAGAGGAAAGCACCCACCCCCCAGTAAGCATAGGTCGTAAAACGTTAAGTATTGACAATACCCCCTCCCCCTACCGGACGACGTCATATATGTATGACCCATTTTTTCATTTATATAGCTCCTCAGTTTTTAAGAACTCTAGTAAAATTTCCATTAAAAGGAGACCTTGCTGTAAATTAGAATGCATAACAGTTTTGAAGGCTGAAACAAAAGATTTCATTGCAGCAGAACCAACGCAGGAACTTCTTTGTGAATGGCTTCTAAGGAGGTCACTAAGTGCCCTTTTGTTTGACCTCACTGATTTCTGCAATCTTCATTTGTTAGTTCCAGCTCATTGATTTCTGCTATTTTATTTTTAGGTGGGTTAACAGAAAAGATCCGGATGGGAAGAACATTTTCAGTGGTGGCTTTCTTGGCTTGGACAATATCGGTATGTTGCTTCACAGAATTGTTGACAATAGGTTCTCTATACAGAGCGCTGGAAATTACAATAGTTATACATACAGCCCCATATTAGACTCAGGGGAAAGTAGCAATGACATAGTGAGCCTCACAGTCTGTAGGAAACATATCTGTACTCAACATCCTTCCTCCTATCAGCATAACTGTAACTACAACTGAAGTTCCCAGCTCTTTTGTATCCCAAAGTTTAATTCATTGGAAATTAGTGTATTATAGTGTATAGTTGTGTAGTGTCATGTCGTGCATTGTAAATCTGCTGTCTTTTTACTACGGTGTACCCCTCCTTAGGCATGTGAAGTAGCATTTGAAGTGACAGAATGTGTGTTGCCGTATATTGCCGTTTTGTGTCGTGTCGTGTCGTGTTGTGATATGTTGCGTCATGTCAGTTCATGTACTTCTCAGCTTTTCGGGTAGTTTGCAATTTGGTAATGAAGTATACAGGTACTTATGAAAATACACGAGAAAGCATGCATTATATATAAATTAAGACAATATCAGCAATCGAACCCGAAAACGTTGACATAGAGAAAGGTGACCCAATGTATGGTTACACATTATCACCCAATATTTTGTTCTGCCCTTCACAGTTGTAGGATTTTTTATTCTCAATGTGTGCTTGGGGTTCTTTCTAGTTAGAGGACTACATTTGGCCACAGATTGAATTAGAGTAGGCAGTTCCTATTCTCATCGACTGTTTCCCCGTGTTTCCGCATGAACACTGTTTGCTGCTGCCAGCCACTGCTCGAGATTTGTTCAAAGGAAATCTCTTACCACTCGATCTCTCGCTCAGTTAGGCAATGTCGCATTGTAAAACAGTTTTAACAATCTACTGTGTATATTATTATAAAATTATTTTTTATTATTATAAAATTATTTACAGTAGGCGAATTAATATAATTAATATAGCCAGTATAATAGCTAATTGAAGCCTACAATATTTAACTTCTCGTCAAAGAATTCCACTCCCAATTGTCCTGCTAAAAGTGGCATGGCTCAGCGGATCAGACTGCAGTTCTGCCAAGTAACTGTTGGGGTAACAGAGTGGACTGAGTGTAGCCGACTCAATCACCTCTTTTAAACAATTGATAGGCGGTCCACTGACTCCAGGGTCAGTCTCAGGTCCCGTGAGGGGCGTAACGAGATGAAGAAGAAGAAGAAAAAGAAGAAGAAGAAGATGATGATGATGATGATGTTGATGATGTTGATGATGATGATGGCCCACCCATGGTTGGAGACCTCCTCGTGGTGGTGGGTGGGTACATAGAGACACTGCCCTTTAGTTGATAGCAATTTATTTTGCCGAGATTCAGAATTGGGGCAGTTGTTGATAACTTGTGGCAAACTGTCCAACCAGGCCCGGCGGTGAACAACAGACTCAGTGGATCAGACCTCAGTTCTGCCAAGTAACTGTTGGGGTACCAGAGTGGATTGAGTGTAGCCGACTCAATCACCTCTTTTAAACAATTGATAGGTGGTCCACTGACCCGAGGGTCAGTCTCAGGCCCCTTAAGGGCCGTAACGAGATGATGAAGAAGAAGAAGATGATGATGATGAAGATAATGATGATAGTGATGATGTTGATGATGATGTTGATGATGGTGTTGATGATGATGTTGATAATGATGTTGATAATGATGTTGATGATGGTTGGAGACCTGTTGGTGGTGAGCGGGCACAGGCACTGCCCTTACGTTGATAGCAACTTATTTCGCAGGGATTCAGAATTGGGGCAGATGTTGATGGCTTTTGGCAAACTGTCCAATAAGGCCCCTTCAGTGAAAGTCTGGCTCAGCAGATTCAGGCTGCAGCTCTACTAATTAGCTGTTGGGGTAACAGAATGGATTGAGTGTAGGCAACTCAAACACCTTTTCTGGGCAATTTTCAGGTGATCCTTGACCTCAGGGTCAGCCCAAGACCTGTAAAGGGCGTAGCTGGAGAATAGACAGACAGGCAGATGAGGAGGATAGTGAACTTGTTTGAGAGTACTATACTTCTCCCTATAGTGCTGGGGAGATTGGCCACATGGTTAGAGGCATAGAACGCTTCTTTGACGTTCAGAAGGTCGTTGGTTCGTAACACACCGGGAGCCTTAGTTTGGATGGTCACTCACTGTCCATGCATCAGCAAATAGATACCTGGGGGCAACGCTGGGAAAATAAAAGCGGCGAGGATAGGAACTCACCGGTGACCTGAGACAGCAGTTTCCTCGAACATTTTTTAGGTCGCCATTGCTTTCTATAACGGCATATTATAGATGTGAACCAGCAGCGTGACGAGCCACCAAGGAGAACAGAGAAATCGGGGAATTTTGGGGGAATTTAATTTCAGTCATGGAATTTTTGTTATTGGTACTCTTAAGATCGAAACTCTTTTGTGGTATTGGACTCGAACCCAAAGATGTTTTGAAAGCAGTGAATGTGTCAGGGAGTTTTGTTTGTTTAGGGAAATCAGGGAAAAATCAGGGAAGTTCATGAGCGAAATCCACTGCTGACCCTGGCTACTTATGAATAATTTCATATTTTTCAAGATTTATTTCCTTCTATAAGTGTGTTTGTCGTTTCTCGTTTGCGATTTAGGTCCAATTTGCCCAAGAAGCTTTTGCCGGATAAATATTTATCCTGATGAAAATTTTGTTCGAATACGGGTTTTGTTTACATTTATTCGGAAGAAACATTCAGTCTCTTTGCCATATAAATATTTGTCCTGATGAGAAAATGTATAAATTTTTATTCCGATAATTTTATGTAGTGTAAATGCATTTGTCCACATAGCTATCTGTATGGATTCAAAACTGGGCTATTTGTGTATGTGAGGTCACAAGAATATTTTCCTTTTTCTATATCACTTAACAATTTGACTTAACTACAATGTACTTTGTTTGTACCATACACAGTGGGAAAATGCTGATTCATCTGGTCCCAGCTGCACATGCTGCTTCACATTCAACATATATACAACAATTTAAGTATAGTTCATCTCACTTTAGATGTCACGTTATTTACAGGAATTAGAATTTCCAATTGGACAGTTTAGGATGTCCAAAAATATAAATATAAATGTATAGATTGGACAATTACGTATGTCCAATAACTTTTGACAGCTAATGTGAGATAAGCTTTTAAAACTATTGCTCAAACACAACAACGATGAAAAAGAACAGAATTTGATAGTGCGCTGTTAGTACAGTAGTTTAGTAAGCTAACTCCCCCATTCCAGCCGACAAAATAAATGATATTGTTTCTTTGAGCATTAATTTGTAAGCTGTATTGCTAGAACAGGCATTACCAAAAGGGAGGAGTTCCCAAAGGGCCTTGGGGTTCCGATTGCCAAGCTCAAGTCCAGGGATTTCCGAAAGTTGGCCTAGGAGATGGTTACGTATCTGACCATGCATGAGTCAATGCAAGAGAAAGTGCTCATTGTTTTCAATACTTTTTGCGCGAGTATTTGTATATTGTTCCTTTGACAAAATCCATCGATCGCTATTCTTAAACTTTTTCATTATCTGTAGCAAGATTAGATTCGTCACTAGCTGTAGTATTCGAAGGACCATACAGCAGGAATCACCACACTCTTTGAAAACCGAAAGCTACTGCAAGGGCACACTGAGTAATGCAATAAGCTTGATAAAAGATTTGTGAACTAACAAAGTTGCAAAGTTTACTTTTAACACTTAGAACTGGCCTGCGAACAACTGATGTGGTCGTTGCGGGCGATGTGGTGCCCGCGGGCACAGGGTTGTTGACGATTGTCATATAGAGTATGTGAACGATCTTCGCACAAGTATTGCAAAACAGTAAATTTCGACTCAGAAGAGTTAGCGATATTTTGAAGGGATCTTTGAGAAGAAAATGAGGATCCATGGGCTCTAGGAGAGAGGCACTGTCAAGTTGAGAAACTCCGAATATGACCTACACATCCCTCTTTTCAAGACCAGTAATGGGCAAAAATCATTCTCATATCGTGGTGTAAATGTGTGGAACAGTCTTGAACCTGAGGTCAAGCAGGCGCCCTCTTTATTTGCTTTTAAACTTCGGCTGTAAAGCTTGTAGGATTATGTTTTGATTTTAACTTTAACTTAGCGTTGTCATTAACTTTTTTATTTTCGTTTGTAGATTATATTAGCTGTAAATTGTAGACTTTAATATTTTTCTTTTATTTATTTATTTGTTTCACGGCCCCCTGAAAAACGGCCTTTGCCGACGGGGTTACCGTGAATAAAGAATGAAAAATGAAAAATGAAATGAAATGAAAATGAAGCCTGGCATGTGCATGGTGGGAAAATTGTCTACAGAATTTAGCCCTCATTGATCAGTAGTAGGAGAATTTTCGTATGTTGAAAGGTAGATCTTTAGAATTGTGCCCCCGCTTCAGGCCATTCCTCATTTTTCCACGATAGGTCGCTTGTTCAAATTCTTGCTGCCAAGACTAGCTGGTATTTTTCTCCAGTCGTAGACATAAGTAAAAGCAAGTACTATGGTGGGACACTTTGTGGTACGAATGAGATGACATATGTAATATTTAGGGGCACTTACGGAAAAAGTGTAGCAGGCATTGGGCATGCCCATAAAGACACCTCAACTTTATTCTCTAGTTTCAAAACAATGCCCAAACGAATGGCACATTTGTCCGACAATGTCATCCATATACGTTTTTATTTGGATAATAATTTCCCCGGCAAAATTTGTAGACGGGATCTTAGCTTTCAAATAATGCCTTTCATCTGGGTCATGGCACCATATTGAATATTTGGCTTGCAGAGATATCATCATGTATGGTATAATTCATACATGGTATGATGACGTAGTACGAGGAAAGTGAATTTATTCATTAGTCCCTTGTCATAGCAATTCGAAATTTATTTGAATCGGTTATATGTTGCTGCGTAGACTAGCATCATGGTGCCATGACCCAGGCGAGAGAAGCTTTTTCCCTGAATCCAAAGGAAGATGAATATTAAGGCAAAATGACAAGATACTAGATGGTTGGATTTTGGATTATTTGGAATTATGGGTCCGACAATAATATATGATAATGAAACTGTTATGGTTCCTGAGAAATCATACGGAGAACAAATCTAGCAGCACTCATGTTTATTCTATGTCACAAAAAGAAAGCGTGACAAAGAAATTGCTAATAGTTGAAAGCCTGCCTTTGTTGCATATACAATCGTTGCCAAAATTGTTGGAACGAATTGCAGATTTTTCACACTTGTCCATACCTAGCTTCCCCCCTCCCCCGTACAATGTTGTGTTACTGTGATATACGCTTGGCATCTCGTAGAATTCGATCGTGTTCACACTTGGTAACATCTTATCTACAGAATCCAACATTGTTTTTGGGGGAGAGGGGGCGTTAAGTCACTGGAACGGCTCGCTTAGTGTCAGTACTTTTTGTGTCAATAGCCTGCCTTTTAATCTCAGAGATGTGTGGTGTTCCAAGTAATTTTGGCAACGATTGTAGAAGAGGAAGCGTCAAATTCGACCAGGTGCATGACGTGTTGGAATCCACTTTGGCAAGCATTTCATTACCATAGCGCTTCAACTTTACACCAGCAATGGTTATTGTTATCGATTTCTTTATATTACACTTTATGCAGTAGCTAGATTGCTGCTAATCGGTGCCTACTAAGGAAGAAAACGAGTTAAATATTAATTCGAAGAAAAGTTGCTACTCTGTTAAAATAACAACTATAAGGTTTATACGCTATATAAGTATGCTTAAATATCTAGAATGTTGTTCTGAAGTTGGATAGTGTTTGATTTTACCCTTCTACTCCATTATGCTTCTCTTATATCTTGCTATATTTTCAGACTATATAAGATTATTTGGCACAGTTTACGTCCACGGAAGGCATCACTCCCTGGCCAAATGGTTCCAGACATAGACATTGGAGGCTGGGAGGGCTGACCCCCCTAATTGGACAGAAATCCATTCCATTTGGGCAATTTCTTCTGATAGACCAATATTTTTTCCCGAAAATAGACAACAACTCATTCAGAAAGTGATTTGAGCAGGCAATTTCAATCAACCAATCAATCAATCAATCAATCAATCAATCAATCAATCAATCAATCAATCAATCAATTCTTAAAATTTATTTACAGTTGGCTATATGTGGTTTATACAACTAAGTAGTACCAACTATCTATTCTACAATGTAATAATAAGAAAAAAATCTTAAGTTTAAATATAACATGTGCAGTTTCTGCCATCCAAGCTACGTATATCTTTTTAACTTTCTCAAGAGAGGATATTCATTTAACCTCGTAGCCTCGTCACTAAGGGTATTCCATAACAGGCTCCCTCTAAAGGATAGAATTTGTAGCCCCCCCCTACGCCCATGGTTTCAGTATTTGATTTTTGCAAGAGGTAGCTGCACTTATTTGTCATTAGAAATGTCAATCATAAATCTTAGGGTTTCATTTGACTTAGTTTTCAAGATGTCCGTTATGAGTAACTGCAGATAGATAGATGCAGGCTTATCTCTCAAAAGTATGTCAAAGTATCACACACTATCCTTGTATGCAATACACTATACTTTTCATGAATGTGGTTGATTCTCCTATGGTGGTGTTGGTCGCAGAACACCGACATCAGAGGGAAAAGGCCGAAATTCGGTAAGATAATTGCCTCCGTGATACAATGGAACTTTTTAGTGTCCATAAGGCTGGAATGCGCGAGTGCATGAAGCTTTCATACACAGCACCTAAATATGTTCTGTGGCATGGGTTTTTTACTCAAAGTAACGTACTGTGATTTCTCTTCTGTACTCTATTCTGTTCTTTTGTTACCATTTCTTGTCGACAGTGAGTCATGTGTCACCAAATAAATTAACTGAATCTTGTCGTCATTTAGCTCCATGTAAATTGTTCTGAAACCATTCTGAAATAATAACGGTTTCGCTTACTAGTCTGTTGATCATAGTTTCGTTGTTGCAACAGCACACATAGATGGTGTGTGGGATTTCGTTTTCAAAGTTCTTGGATAGCTTGTAACCGCCTGGTTTACTTGAAAAATCGTTTAACTACAAAACCAGATTTGTTCAAGGAGCACAACTCAGTGATTAGAAGACATTAAAAATGTTAATGTCAGTTTGAATTCTACAACAAACGTCTCTCACAGCTAGATTAAAGCATATTTTAGCCATTTCTGTCTATCCATCATTATCGTGTCGCATGTGTTCTGAGATCTTTAAATTTTTTTTGAAAAAGTTTTGAATGTGACATATTAAGCAAAAAACTGCCGTTGTGCTTATTAAATATTTATCCTCGATGGTAAGTTACTACGCTTTAAAGTTGGGTGTGTATGCCCCTTTCGTCGAAAAACCACAAATTACGTACAAAATATGACCCAAATTCGCAAACGAGATGGAAATCAGTCGTAGCAAGCGCCATGACTCTGGATGTAATCAGCTTCCACTCGTCTTTTATGTTCTAATACTTCAAGTTTTTACGTAACAGCTGCATTATTTGGAGACATTAATGAATCTACCTCAAAATACGTTTTTTTGTAAGAAAGCAGCACTCAGCTGCTTTGAAAGTATAGAAATTTAACTAGTGGATTTTTTAGGCCTAAGGAAGTTACAAACTTGAAATTCCAATTTTCGCACTAGCTCGTCGTCTCTTTTGTTTAAGTTGCATAGATTTCGTATTGAAAATCTATATATTCCAGTGTTATGTTTGTGTAGTACTTATCTATCTGTGTAGCAATGCTGTGTTACTCAAACTGAAAGGCTAGGAAAGTTTCAGTACTGGGCGAACGACACTTTCTTCTAAAGTAGTAAACGTGGATATCGATAAGCCCTCTAAGAAGACGATTTATCACGTTTTCGTGGGCTATTGATCACACCTAATTATTGGTAAGTATTGTCACTGCACATTTTGCTGAATATAAGGGGTATTGGGTATTGGGTAGAGTCCTTACGATAGATTTGCTGACAACTCCCTTTCCCGCTTTTAACATAAGCGAAGCAATATTGGCACAAAGTTAATAGAAATCTGAATTGGAGGAGACCCTGCCGAGAATCAATTCCTAGTCATTACGTAACTAGTTACGCTCTGCACAGCCAGCCGCGATGCGAAGAGGAGGCGAGGAACAATGCGCATTGATTTGTGATTGTTGCTAATATCGCACAATTGATATCTCGGTCAAAGCAACTTGTGTTTCAAACGTCGTATGAATATATGTTTGAAGGATTTACGTGGCTATCACTGCAAGAAACCATTTTATTTCTGTTCAGATCGGTCATCATTGCACACTAAAATTGCATATATCAAAACAGCAATGAATCAAAATGACTAGTTTCATTCACCTTTCAAAGATAAATGTGAAAAGTAAAAAATTCAGCTTTATTTATCAATCAGGGCTGCAGATGAGGCACTAGGAGCTCAGTCTCTTTGAAGAGAGGCTGAGTCATGCCTGTATAATGGGTTCCTAGTTGAATCAGGCTACAATCATGATTACCATTGATCACTGGTCCGCCAGTTTGCATTAAAATATTCGTGCTTCTGAAATTTTTCCATAATTATGCTGAGCGTGGTGTCATCACCTTCACGCCAGAAAGAGTCCCCTTATATAAAATTTGGCTCTAAATCACATATCCCAGTCCGGTGTAGTTCTAATTAAATGTGTCTTTCACTGTCAATTGATAGGCAGTTTATCGACTGGGATTCAACAATGCCTAAATGACATTTCAAGCATTTTTACAGTTCAATTCCTTTGCTTAATGTTTCCCGACAGGAAGCAAGAACTTCAAGGAGTAGATATTCGTGGCTTTTTGGATCCCAGCAGAAGCATATATGTCATCTGTGTATACGTATGAATTGGAAAAAATAGAGCTGCTAATACAGAATTTCCAGGAGGAAACGTAAGAATCCTCTATTAAATGCCAAACAATAGCACGAATGCATTTAATGCCAGCTGTCTTTTTAACCAGAATTTAATAAAAGACCTGTAAATATCATTAGAGAAAGCATAGTGAGCAATTTAGTGACTCAAAACGACTTGAAACAATATAGCCATTAACTCAGACTGATGTAGTTTCGTGTATCAGCTGAGATGTCTCCTTGGGGTACACTTTTGTAGGAAGCAACCAGGACTGGGAATAGAAACTATCATGTAACTTGCGGAGTTCATCGTAAGAGCTATAATGAACTCCAGTAATATTGCATGCTACAGTATATCCCCGCGTATAAGGAGCTAAAAAAGTAGGAACCTATAGGTTGTTTCTCATGCAGTATGTGCATTGAAAATAGGAACCTATTCCTGCTTGATGAACACACAGGTTCCTATTGCAAGGTGATAAAGGTTGGGTTTTGATGCTTAAGACTGTCAGATTCTTAAAGACAAAGCTCACTGATTAAAGACAGTTTCAGCTGCGTATGGTCAGCACAAAATGCACTTCAACAATAAGTTTTTGGACCACTATAGCAAGAGGGAAAAATGTATTTGCCATGCGCGGGAAAGCACAGGGAAAGCAGAATCAAGTAAACTCCACCATGCCGAGCGGTGGACATTTTTCCCTCTTGCTGACCACTGTACTAGTGAGGAATTTAGATCTCTTTTAAAAATCACTAGATTCCATAGGCTTCTTTTTCATGCATGGAAAATTAAATGAACTTTCGTTTAAGAACCTTTCTACCCTAGAATAATTTAAAGCCCGTATACACAGGAACCTTAGTCAGCCTAACTTTTAAAATGTAGGTTCTTATATACGGGAATTTAATATACTTCGTCCTTTCTTCAAACCTGTTGGGTTGCTTTTCATATCACATAGTGGCTATAGCACTTTAGTTTGCAATTCTTTCGCTAGCGGTATATATGTGTGAGGTTATATTGTTTTGAATAGTTCAAGCTTTTTGTGAATTCTTCCTGATAGAATCAAGTAATATGGCTGTTCCAGTTATTACCATGCAATTTGCGTTAAGTTGTTCGCAAAGAATAAAACAAAAGACGTGGGGGTTTTTAGTACCGGTTTTTGATTACTATCATCAAACCTTGTTGGTTGTGAAAACCACCAAACAGTATGAGCCCCAGATAAGGCATAACTTCAGTGGGAGTGGCAGATATGAGATTACATGTGTAGTAGAAATGAGAGATATTACTTAGTTGGTAGAGAGAAGAGATGCTACCTGATTGGTGGATATTATAGATGTGATTTTGCTATAAGAAAGGAGGCATGTTATTTACATAGTAGGAATGGGAGATATGCTTTAGATGGTGATAATGATGTTACGTACAAAGTAGAGCTGGGATATGTGACACAAGTAAGTTACAGTATTGAGAAAAAGTAGGTGTTTGGATTTTCTGGAATTTTTTCGTATCTTGAGATTGCTTATGGCTTTGTTATAACTGAAATGAATCCAGCCTCCTCTCTGTAATTTCAGGTGTCTTTGATCGATCACAGCCTCTTCCTGCTGGAATGCACCTAGAGCAAGTAAGTATACTGAATTGATAGCCAGAAAGAATATGCCTTCTACGGGATGAGCTGAAATTGTTTGGATCAGATTACTTACATATGTTAGCACTGAACCTTCCTCAAAAGTCTTAAAAAGTCTCAGTCTTTTGGTACAAAATTTCGACCATTTACGTCATGATTTTTCTAAATGCTAATACTCTACCATTCACCTTAGCCCTACGATTCCTAGAAGCTAAAGGAGGGGCCCTCATCTTGTTAGTTGAGCTACCTTTAAGGCTCCTCCTTATTAATCCTACTACTTAGTAATACTAATTTGAAAATATGTTTACAGGAAGGTTTTGAAGTAGAGTTTAATCTACATTTAATTTGAATTTGGTTTAAATTTGATGTCATGTCGCATTGGAGTATATTCAATAATCTTACGTACATACTTATTTGCTTTTCTACTTATTTATTTATTTATTTTCTCCGTCCTTCTTCTATTGTTTAGAACCGGACTATTTTTGTTGTACCTACTATTGTAGTAATAGAATATATTGAATGAAACTTACTTATTTAATTGCTTCAACAAAATTGACCCACAATAAACCTGATATACTGATATAGAACAAAGCAGAAAAATCCTGTGCAGTTGTTAAGATAAGCTGTCCTGCCGATGTGAATATAACGAAGAAAACAAAAGAAAAACTTGATTATTATGCAGCCCTATTACCAAACCTACAAATGTTATACCAAGATTACAAATTTCAAATGATCCCTATACTAATCGTTGCACTGGGCTATGTACCTAAGGAATTGAAAACCAACCTGGAAAAATTGATCTCTGATGAGAAAGAAGTAAAAATCATTACAAGAAAATTACAGACTATATCGGTCTCAGGAACTGTGAAAATCATGAAAACTTTTATGGGATTCAAAATGTAAAATCGAATCTAGAACTAAGGGATGTTTCGTATTCTCTGTAGCATTACGTTTTACTTTTTAGTTTTGAAATATTGATTTGTTCTGTTTTTGTTCTATTGTTTAGAACCGGACTATTTTTATTGTACATCAAATTTTAATAATGGGATATAGTCAATCTTACTTATGTATTTACTTACTAACTTACTTTATAATTTACTTATTTACTTAGTCATTCACTTACTTGCTTGCTTAATGTTTTAGGCAGATGGAACTGCGTGGATGGCATTTTTTGCTATTACAATGCTTGGAATAGCCCTGGAATTAGCTGTCCACGATTCTTCTTACGAGGACATGGCGTCAAAATTTTTTGAACATTTCATCTCTATTGTGGACGCCATGAATCAGCTGTCTGGCTATGGACTATGGGATGAAGAGGATGGGTTCTATTACGATCACATTCGAGTCAATAATCATTCAGTCCCATTGAAAGTTCGCTCAATGGTTGGTCTCGTACCTCTGTTCTCTTGTCATGTTCTCGAGGACGAGGTCATCCAGAAGCTACCTGGTTTCAAAAGGAGACTAGATTGGTTTCTTAGGAATAGACAGGACTTGGCGTCTCAAGTGAGTATTAACTAAGTGTTTCAAGCTTGTGAGTAGACCAGCGAGATAATGCTTCAAAGCCGGTGAGCAGACCAGTGAGGTAGTGCAATCAAAATTTAAATACTTCCATGTTGTAGGTGCACATATTTCTTGCGTTTAGGCTAGAAATTTAGTCAGATAAATCAGCCTCCAGTAAGTTAATTCAAAAATTTACGATAATGTATACATATACTGGCAGAGGTCTTTTTTTACGTGTTTCGTGTTCAAGATAGTGCAGACTATTTTGCAATTAACGTGGAAAATTCTCGCCTTAGAAATAATACTCTGCGATTCTTTTTAGATTTCCTACATGAGCACAGGCAGGGAATATAATCATTTGCTTGCTATCCCAACCCGTGAGAGGCTTGAGAGGGTTTTGAAGTATCTTTTGGATGAAGAGGAGTTTCTTTCACCGTATGGTATTAGATCATTATCAAAGTATCACAGCAAAAACCCGTACATCTTTCGCTGTTCGCAGTTTGGAACCGTTGGCAGTGTTGATTATGTTCCAGCCGAATCAAATACATACCTATTTGGTGGGAATAGTAACTGGAGAGGGCCAATATGGTTTCCAAGTAAGGATGAATTCTGTTTAATATTTCGGCGTATGCTACCCCTATTAGTCCAGTGTTTCTCAAGCTTTAAAGCTATTTTGCATCACGATGCCATACAACACCTTTTGAAATCAGGAACCTCAAGAGGGATAATATATGTTATTATAAATATACCTTGGCGAAAAGAATATCAACAGTGATACAAAAAGTTAATAGGACAATTAGTCGAACTACCGATGGTAACCTCTCGCGGCCTCTTGAAACCCTTCGAGGTCCCCTTAAATCCTCTGCGGTCCATTGGTGGACCCCAGTTTGGGACCCACTGTGCTTCTCCGTTTTCATATTTCTATATTCAAGAGCTTTACTACGGCATTTCATCACCCAAGATTAGAAGAGTTAAAAAGGATTTTATGAATCAGTACCCACTACTTTCCTTCCAACTATGGCTCCAAGTTGGTTACTCGTGGTTACAGCAACCAGATGGTCTCTGTTATAGAAACTGTTGTGATCATCCTCGCTTTGTATTTGTTACTAACACTCGCAAGCGAGATTGAGTATTTGGCAGCTACTAGTAACACAAGCTCCCTGGTTGCTGTAGCCACGAATGGCCTATTTGTTTTTTGTTGTTGTTGCTAGTGAGAGAGGGATAATATATGTTATAATAAATATACCTTGGCGAAAAAAATATCAACAGTGATACAAAAAGTTAATAGGACAATTGCCGTGCTCAGTTTGTAGTAATCATTCCGTTAATGAGTTGGTTTTTGCAAATTATGTATTTGTGATGGAAGCAACTTTTTTATTTGAGAACAGTCTATAAAAGACAATTTTAGTAGGATAACTAAGACATTTGAGTATTTAAAGTTACTTTCTCTACGTGTGTTAATAGAAATTTACATTTAAACAGAGCTTACACGTCTTTTTAATAAGAGACAAGTATATAAGAAACATGAAACTCAGAGCAAGCAAGAGGTAAGAAACACAGGCAGGCTGAGCTCCAAAAGTAAACTTAAAAACACTGTTTTCCGAAGGAAATTTTTTATTAAGCTAAAACGAAAATAAAAGCAAACATATATGCATACTTCACAGAACCTGAATATTCTATTTCTCGTTTCAAAGTTGCTTTGTCTTGGTTATTATTGTATTGGAAATATCGAGAATTTTTTAAGAAACATTTAAGAAACTTGTAAGGCTGGATTTGGCAAAATATTAAGAAACATCTAGGCTGAAAGCAGAGAGTTTGTTTCTGATATAAAATACGTATATTTCTCCTCTCAAACATGCATGTTCTCTCAGCTGTTTGCTACTTGCCAATTTACTTACCGGTTTTGTTACCTGCTTACTTGCCTATTTCTTATCTAGTTACTTATCGTTTTACTTACCAATTTACATACCGTTGTAATTACCACTTTACTTACCAATTTACCTATTTTACCAATTTGCTTTACTGATTTACATACTAGGCTTGTCTTCTGATGTATTGAGTTTGTTATGCAGCTGTCATACTTACTAATTAACCAGCACATGGCACCGGAAGCAAATTCTCATGGATAGATCGAGATCTTGATTATCACATATATACACCTCCTCTGAGCTTACTTTCAGTTTGTAAATGACAAAGAAACAGCTTTTGAAATATCCTTTCTTTACAGTGAATATGCTCATTATTGAATCCCTGGAAAGATATGACTTCTTCTATGGGGATTCCTTGCTAGTGGAGTGTCCCACAGGCTCTGGCAAGAAGATGAGACTAAAAGATGTGTCTGTCGAATTGGCCAGGCGACTTGGAAAACTCTTCCTCCAGGATAGTACTGGTAGGAGGCCATGCCATGGACAAGAGGCTAGATATCGAGATGATAAGCACTGGAGGGATCTTATTTTGTTTTATGAGTTTTTTGATGCAGAAGATGGCCGTGGATGTGGAGCCAGGTAAGTGGCAATGTTAGTAGTGTAGCCTCACAAAAGAGTTCTAAATGCTAAGAAAGTTCTGGAATATATTAATATAATTCCTCTTTATTACGCATGGATATGACAGTCTTGATCATGACTTCTTAATTTGTTTTCTTGCACTAGTTATAAGCTTGTGTCTGCGTTGTTGAATCGTGTGTTTGATCTAGCAATTAGATACGAATCCTAGAGAACAACTTGGCTTTCAAGTAAGGAGAAATGTTGTGATGTAGATACTTTATGTTATGGTCAGTTGCGAAAATTTATCAAATAACCAGCTGAGCCTATATGATAGACTTAATATATCTATCGTTCAAAAGTCAATTGGTGTTAGCTGATCAATTCCCATTTTAAAGTTATAAGGTGGGAATGGCGTTTGATGTAACTAGTTAGGACACGATAGGATGATGTATTGTGTGACATGATGTGACGTGATTGATATGGCATGGTTGATATATATAATAAACTATGATGTGATTTCTATGATTTATTATGATAGTATGATTTGATGTATGATATATGATGTGATTGATATGATGTGATGTGATTAATTTGGTAATGATGCGATTGTATAAACAGATTGGTCTCTAGATGCTTATAGGATAGAGTGATACAAAACAAAAGACTGGGTGGTACTATTTTCTCTCTTTCTTCCTCTCTTTCTTTCTCTCTCTCTTTCTCTTTGTCCTTTTCCCTTCCTTTCTTTCTGTTTTTTCTCTTTTTCATCCTTTCTTTCACCCTTTCTCTCGCCCTTTCTTTCCTTCTCTCGTGCATTCTCTCTATCTTCTTCTCTTTCTTTCTCGTTGACTCTCTTTCTGAGCATAATTCAATGTTTATTCATCTTCAGCCATCAGACTGGTTGGACTGCACTGGCTGCCAGCTGCATTGGGTTACATGCTAATTCAAGATAATGGAAAATGGACCTCTCTGATACGAACAACAAGATGGAGACATGGTTTCTGCATTGAAACGATTTCCTGTTGCACCTCACAGAGCACCTTTATCCTGAAAGCACAGTTGTGTTTACTTTTTTTACAGATGGTTCTCAAGATGTATTCAGCCTAGTAGCAGGCCTCCAACTAATTCACGTTACGTTTCTTGAATTTCTTGTCATAAGTTCTTGATATCGAATAGCCCCAGGTGTGGAGTGACTGATCTGGCAGGTCGGACGTGAACCAAGATTTCGAAAGTTTATGGACCCGGCTCTATTTTAGACAAGGAACTTAAGCCACTCTCATATGTTAGCCTCTAAAGACGATGACAAATTATGAGTTCCTTGTATTTTTCTATAGTATATTTCTTCTTACGCTGGTACTTAATTTCTCCTCGTGTTACTCACTTGATATAAGGTAGAAAGTTCGTCCAGTTTATGACCCGAAGGCCCTTGAGTCTGTCGGGCCGCCTCGGAATGACTCTAGGGAATTACCCTAGCTCGACACAGATTTAACGTTCTTTGTCAAGCACAATGTTGGGTGCTATTGGAGTGCTACGATCACCAGTGTATTCCATTTGCGCAGCGTCCAATCATAGAAATTGACAGAGATAATACTTGAATTGCAATATGCTTAGCAAGGCTACATAGACACACAAAATGTCCTTTTTACGGCCTAAATATCTTTGCATCCGAACAGCTTTTCTTAATTCAAGTAAAGCATAAATGGGCCCAGGAAATGTTAATTTATATCATGTTTTGTATACTCTGAGTGAAAGATTTCTTCCACTGTCTTTTTATACGTTGGTCTTACTTTGTTCGATTTCATGTGGATTCTGAAGGACCTTTTTATGCATCAGTCCATTTACAGCGAACTGCATCCTACCTTTTTGCTTTTGTCACCAACTATTGAACCGGTGTCAATCTCACTATGACCGAGGGCCATATTGTACATCATCGAATTGGCTCCCCTCGAAAAAACCCCCCTCAAATAAGCCCCATGGAAGAGCTTCAAATTGTTAATAGGCCCTCCCCTCGAATAAGCCCCCATCCCAGATGATGATGAAGACTTTGATAAAGAATAATAGTTAAACCCACACTATTCTTGTAATATTATGGAGAAAAGGAGCTCTGAAAATGAACTTTTTATGCTACGTATGTCAAATAATTTATAAGCCCCCTCGAATAAGTCCTCCCCTTGAATAAACCCCCACGAAAAAGTATCAAAAGTAAATAAGCTAATTCGAGGATTTACGGTATCAGCCTAAGGTTGGCCTCAAAGGGCCAGGTGGGCAGAAAATACACCTTATGTTATTAGATAACTTTATTTATTAAATATTCAAGTCCATTTTGGGAAGAGGGGGTGGAGTGAAATATGGTCCAACCGATATATGGCAAGCATCATCTACTGAACAATGAGGTAGTGCTGCCTGTCCATGAACACAAACACAAGGAGATCTATCACTTGCATCGGAATCATGCACAAGCTCTCGCAGCCCTCATTAGCTGACGTAGCGGGCCTTGAGTTTTGTTTGAGAGTTGACTGAGCGTCTTTTTAATGCACGGAAAGTCCTGCATTCTTGGATGAACTGATTCTAACATGGAATTGAAGTTGACTAAACAGAAATCGAATCGTGTCTATGTATCAACTTCATTGGCCCCGTAAAAATGCTTACAGTTGATAAATTATTCGTTATTGAATAGCGTTCTTGATTGATACTGACAACCATCCTAATCCTCGTCCGTTCTGTCAGGTTCTCTCTCCCTCTGTCACATATTGTTCCAAACATCCGCGAAGTCAAGCCAATCATATTTTCAACAAGTTTGACAGATATGATCTTTTGCTTTTTTATTGCAATACAGTAATTCCCCGAATGTAAAAACCTAAGAAAACAAGGGCCCCTCAGGTTGTTTGTTCTGAAGTATGCACCTACGAAGTCTTTTCTGCCCAGCTCCAACTTTGGGAAACACAAGACTTGAGCATGTAAGGAGATTAAATGATGCACAACATCACAACAGGTGAACTGATATTTTTTGAACATGGATACTCATTCTCTTTTGGACGAGTGACTGAGTGGTTTGAGTGCACAACTTCAGTGCGGAATATCAATCATTAACTTTGAGCCCTGTGCCCATAGGATACTCGTTCACTGTCCATTCATCAGCAAATGGGTACTTGGCGGCAACACTTGGCAAGTTAAAGGCTTCGAGGAAGGGAAATGGCCACCCTACCCCACAATGACGACGGCTCAGGATTAATATCCTCTCCAACAGGTACTCCCCAAGGTATGGAATCGTACATAAGACTAACCTTTATGTCTCCTTTTCTTATTGCCTTCCCAAGGGACATTTTCTGTAAACTCTGGTATGATTACAATTAACTTTCCTTAAGCTATATTGTTGTAAATAGTTTATTTTAGATACTTCATGCTAGCAGATCCTTGATAGCAGCAAGTTAATTTTGCTCAGCATGTTTACTGATATAAATACGCTTTATAAATTGGGGAAAATATTTCTGTGTTGGACGAGTTGTGGCAAAAGATTCAATATTCAGTCACAAGAAATGAAAGTTAGCCTTTACGCTACCCTATTGTTGACCTGAAACAACCGGGACATGCCTTTCCCATGAGGATTTTTAAATGCTACCAGGTAGTTAGTTATCTACTTGCATGTTTCAATTCCCACAAGAGAGATAATTCTGGTGCTTGCAGCCATTTGAAGCTGGAAGAATCATGGAATCAAGATGCAATGCGGCTTAGGTTTTGGATTCCCGGTGCTCTTTCCAAAGGAAAATGAGGTGCTTAGTGTCCTAATATCAACTGGCAAGTACCTTTTTCAAATTTGCGACCACTTAACTCAAAAGGTAACGTTTGTAAGAACTTGTTTACAGGGAAAGTAAACGAAAACAGTAGAGGTAGACCTAGGGTCAGGCATAGATAGTGACAACACTCAAAAGTGTTGTGGAACTCAGAGTTTTGTTGAACTATGTCAGCCTGGTACAGAACAGAAACTCATGGAGAGCCACGTTTGCTCTGGTAAATGAACTTCCTGTTACTTGATGATGTCAAACGAGGGAAGTAACTTTGAATGGTTTTGAAGCATAGGCCCCATGCATTCGTTTGGATGTTGTTACGAAGGAGACTATATCAGCAGTAAAGGATGATGGGGTGACGCTATTTTGGCCTAATCGTCATATTTTCGCCAATACAGCGAGTTTGAAGTCACAACAAAAAAGGAGCTCGTAAATTGCCATAGCAGACAATGGATTTTCAGGGGACTTTCCATGCAGACTGAACAAAGACACGGACAACGAGTTTGCTCATGGATGTGTACTCAAAGAAATCGATACGGCAGGGTGAGTTGACATTGTTGCTTGATTCGTAATTTGGGTGGATGCTCAACTACCCTCTGGGGTATGGGTGAGCTGCGTACTCAGTTGTGCAACATGACCTGTTTTGAGATTTCTGTAGAGATTCCAATTTTGAGCTTAATAGATTGTCCCAAATGGCAGTGAAATGCCCCCCCAGATGGCTTTCTAATCCATACTGCTATTTTCGCTTTACTGTTTTCAATTGTTCTTCCCCATTCACGTTCTCATCTTTTGCGATTCGGAGATATTTTGCTTCTCATCTCAGCATGATTTTTCATCTTCCACTATTGAGTCAGGGAAAGCTTTGGGGTTTGTTGGGTCTTTCTACATGCACTCGCTTTTTCGGCATTTATGCTAAGTTTTTTGTTTGATCCAGAATGAGACACCTTCGAGTTGACTGCTTATGTTGTTGAAAAGTAACCAATATCTGCTAAGGCATAAGAAATGCTTGTCACCTGCGTATACGTTTGGCCCAGACTTTTCGCAAAATTTCTCAAAATCATTCATAGAAATAATGAATAGTGAAGGACCGAACAATTATCCTTGCGTTATTCCATAATAATAATAATAAGAGCAATATTTATACAGGGTAACCTCGTCAGTACTATGAATATTGTTATCAATAAGGGCCCTGTCTGAAAATTAAAAAGAACGAAAAGTAATCCACCAATTTACAATGTAAAAAATCTAAGATGTCCTTCAATACTTATTGTTAAGAAATAAAATGACTACAAAAGTTGCAGATGTTCTTTTAGTCGATGCTTGAAAACAACAAAGGATTCCAAGCTTCGAATTTCAACAGGCAGCTCGTTGTAACAAGATGGGCCTTGGAACCAGAAGGACTTTTTTGCTGCTTCTGTTCTGACCCTTGGAACACGTAAAGTAGCTTTATTGCCTCTTGTACCATAATTGTGGCTGACTCTTTCAGCATATGACGCAAAGCTAGAAATGGTAGTTCCTTGTAAACACTTGAAGATCAAAATACCCGCTTTAAACTTTTTCTGGTTAAATATCGTCATATACCCACGTTCTTGGTCAAACTCTGAGTGATGATGAATGATTTAAATGGCTCTTGCTTGTAGGTTTTCGAATTTCTTACCCATTGTGTCCGAGATCTTTAGAGTCGGTGTAGAACAATACAGCATTTTAGGCAATACAATTGCTTTGTATATCGATTCAGCTGCATGACTCGTTAGTGATGTTCTCATTCTTTTCAGAAGCTTAATTCGTGCTGCTGCACTTTTTAAAGTTTTTTGTAAGTGCTCGTTCATATTCAGGCTAGCATCCAAAATCACTCCAAGGTACTTGTAGCTATTTACAACGTGTATCGAATGCTCAGTCATCCAGATCTATATCATTTATAGAGTGAACAAACACTGTACCAAGCGCCTGCATGATGATTTGCCCTCTATGTAAAACGAAAAACAGTTGTGACCGCGTGTAGATCTCATGTTTGGGGGATTGAGGTCGATCTGAGTTCGCCTTAGCTGCTTTGCACTTGTAACTGATAGGCCAAGCAAGTCCTTTGGTAAGGGGTGTAGTTAAGGCGTATCGTACCGACTATTAGTGACAATTCTAGCGGCTCTGTTTAACAATCTTTGAAGGTTATCATGGGTAGTGGTGCTACAACATCCCTATACTGTAGTACAATATCTAAAATGGAGCTCAACGAGGCTTTTATACATTCCTTGTATGGTTTTTGCAGGGGGGGACATTCTTTGCGTAACAAAGCATCCCTATTCCTTTCGATACCTTTTCTGCAGGCATTGGCGACATGTTGGTTCCAAGTGAGATTTTGGCCAACTTGTACTCCTAAGTGTTTGGTATTATCAACTAATTTAAGCGCATTATCCTTGGTTTTTTAATTGAGTTTATTGGAAGTTTCCTATTTAGGTTCTTAAGCCATTTTCTTGTACCGATATGCATTCCTTGTGTTTTCAGTATTCATAATGACAGCTTGTTGCTTTCAAGCCAGATCGTGGGATCCTCAAGGTCTGCATTTGTAGCCATATTAGCATCAGCAATGACATCAGCAATTGATCCAGATGAGAAAAATACTGGTATCACTCGGGCAAACATATTAACTTTGCCATTTTTGAGAGCTAAATGCAGGTCATCGATATAAACTAAGAAGAGAAGTGGCTCTAAACGAGATTCTTGAGATTCCCCATATATATGTTCTAGGTTAGACAAAAACCATTCACTTTGCAATATTGATTTCTGTTTCTCACATATGACTAAAACTACTTCAGTTTCTTTCCGTGCATTCCATGTCAATGAAGATGATAGAGATATATTTGCCAACATCCATAGTCGGATACTAATCATTGATATTATCACGGAGGCATGTCAGCACTGAATGTAGGGCTCTAAATCCTGACTGATCACGTAGTAAATTATTACGAAGATAAGAACAGAGTTGATCGAATTGCATCTTTTCGAAGAGACGACTCACTACGGGGAGCACAGAGGTCTGTACTTTGATTTTTCTTCTGTGGAGCCTTACTTGAAGAGTGGTGCAGCACATGCTATTTTCCAAGTGCTTGGAAAGATAGCCATTGAGAGAGATAAATTGAATACTTGACACAGGGTTGGAGTTAAAATAGGTATACCTATCTATAGAAAGTGGCTGCAAATGCTATCAATTCCAAGTCCACAAGAGGATTTAATATTTCCCGTCATCATTTTCAGCATCGTGTTTTCTTTTCTGCAAAAGTAATTAAGTGAATATATTCCATAACTGCTTTTTCGAAAATTAATATGTCAATGCTGTTTCAAAAACGTCTAAAATGTGCTTGTGCTGCCAAAATGTTCTGTTGCGCATAACTTTGGGTATTGTTGAGATTCTGTCCCAGTTTGACAGTTCTGGCTACGATTCTTGTCACTTTGGCGCCTATTTTTACTATGTTGCATTGCATGCCCGCCATAACCTGTACGAGGTGTCCTGTGACGTATTTGCATGATGGGAAGTAGTCTGTGGCATCATCACAGCAATTAGTGTCCTGTGTGTGACAGAAGAGTGTCAGTTATAAATAGTTGTGTTTGGAGCAGCATTGTCGATTCTGTCCAGTTGCTCTACTAATTTGTCTAGTATTTTGGTCACTTGTGTCGGGAGACTTGTAATCTCAGCTCGGTGGTTGTTGGTGGTGTATTTCAAGACCGTCTTGTTCGCCTTGATCTGCTGCAGGAGAATGTGGTCTTCCTCGTCATCCTCACCGCTGTGGTTGTCGTCCTCACTGCCGTCGCAGTGGTCGGTATCGTAATCAAAGAGCGGTGGTTGCGGCTAGGAAATGGTACAGATTATTTGCATATTATCAGATCAGAGTAGTCCTAGTCATCGCCTAGTAGTACAAAGTCGATGTCTGCTATTGTTGTTTTGTTTCTTTTTCGTTTTTCTTTCCTATGTGGAAAGTGTGTTGCTATTGTTGCCTACGAGTTTACTTGTCACAGGTCGATTGTTTTGCTGTCGTACAGACTGGAGAGGACAGCATCGCCAGTTTGTAGTCGTGGTACAGAGGTTGTTGATTTCTTTATCATTTTGTTGAACCAGTCAACTTCGTGAAACTACAGCAGAGAACGATGACGGATGCATTACGATGACATCAACCCACGATAGAAATAAATGGGTACAAGTAGAGTCAGAGTACACTCAACATCACCGTCTCCTCTCTCTGCCTCCGTGTCCTCTGCACGTTAAATAATGATACGCGCAACAACCTGAATCAATGAAGGATGTCACTGAAGGAGCATTGCAGTCTATAGGACCCAGAAACACACGGTCCTATAGTAGTATACGATTTTTGCAATTTGTATCGCAGTTTCGTCTCTAGGAACTTTAATATCAAGGCTGGGATGCTATTTTTGCGTAGGTATCCATAGCATATTTCGATCTATAACAAGAGAAATGAAGGATTAGTGGTCCAGAATTACGGCCATCAGTACCATGTCTTTTGTTACCTGCAACTCTCTCGTGAATGGTGACAGAAGTTCATACATTGATGGCAATGAAGTTGTTTATCAACCTTGGCAATATGCAAGCCTCATCTTCATTGTCTTGTGGGCTATAGCATTGATTTATGCACTTCATAAGTTACCAAAATACATGAGAACCGCGACCTTTTGTTCCATACGTCAAGTCAAGCGAACAAGCGCAACATTGCCCTAGCTGCTGAATGTGACTAAAGGTGCATTTCGTTATGAAGTATCAGGAGAGAAAGGAAAAAAGCTATCATGGGAACCTGTTGTTCTTCTTCCACGAATTCTCCTTTCATTTTGCTGCACATTTGTACTACAGCCTGGCATGAGATCACTGCTTCTTCTCCTGGTCGTCATTGTCTTTTAATGCATGAATGCTTATTATCGACCTTTTAACAGTGCCATTCTAAATGCCACAAATGGCATTATCTTCATTGTATTATGCATCACAGGGATTATCAAAGCAATTTATGCATTTATCTAAGCCTATGGTAGCATACCAAATGGACCATTGGTGCTGCTACTGGATGTCTTTTATTACCTAGAAATTATAATGGTTATTAAATTTCCGGTTATTGCACTGGTATGTGTCGTTATATTGGCTCTAGCTAACTTTACTTCAGTTTCTTTGCTAGTGTTCTGTTTGTCATTGGCAAATGCAAGCGTTGTGACTTTAATGATGTTTGAATTAGCCGCAAGTAATTGCTGGGTACTGCTTCATAATGACGCTTCAAAGAATGAGAGGGATGTTCTTTATGTTAACAGTGTAGTTAGTGGAGGGATAGGATAAACCTTTGACTTGACTTTCCTGAGCATTTATATCAACAAAACAATTTCTTTTGCATAGAATATTAAGTTTCTGTCTGAGATGATAGTTTATATTTATTGTGCAATTATGGAGATAGGGAATTTAGCTCTTTTTCTTGACCTTTCAGAGTATTGGCGTTTTGGAAATACACTCTAACTGGACCGTATTAGAATATTCGTTAAATTCTTGAACATTCCAGAACAAGGGTAAGGCCTTATCACGATGGTGTAATCTGATATTTATATCTGTGATTGAATATAGCTG